>CM042405.1:23274650-23447601 GCA_023634145.1 Thymallus thymallus
CATAACTATAGAGAACATACAAAAATGCTATGGTAATACAACATTTAAGTTTGCACACTCCCAGGAATGTCATACATGATGGATCATTGGCTTCCCACAGAAAATACACTAAAGGGGTGAGTGTGGAGCCAGAGGTCAAACTGTAGAACCCAGATCCTACATTTCAATATAAAAATCAATTTTTTTAAAAAGCAAAACTACACTACATTTTATATCTGGGACCCTCAGGATGACAAATCAGAGTAAGATTACTGAATGTAAGTACATTATTTACTTTCAGAGGTGAATGTACCAAACCAGTTGCCGTGATAAGTGTTTTGTTGTTGTGCACTATCCCTCCAGTATGAGGGACACCGATCACGTAGAAGTTAAATAAATACAAATATTTAGCAATAATCCTCAGCAATCTACACACAAAACCCCATAATGACAAAGTGAAAACAGGTTTTTAGAAATGTTTGCAAATGTAATAAAAATACAAAGCAGATACCTTATTTACATAAGTATTCAGACCCTTTGCTATGAGTCTCGAAATTGAGCTCAGGTGCATCCTGTTTTCATTGAGATGTTTCTACAACTAGATTGGTAAATTCAATTGATTTGACATGATTTGGAAAGGCCCACATCTGTCTCTTTAAGGTCCCACAGTAGACAGTGCAGGTCAGAGCAAAAACCAAGCCATGGGAAGGAATTGTCTGTAGAGCTCCGAGACAGGATTGTGTCGAGGCACAGATGTCGGGAAGGGAACCAAAACATTTCTGTTTTCAGCATTGAAGGTCCCCAAGAACACAGTGGTTCATTCTTAAATGGAAGAAGTTTGGAACCACCAAGACTCTTCCTAGAGTTGGCCGCACGGCCAAACTGAGCAATCGGGAAGTGACCAAGAACCCAATGGTCACTCTGACAGAGCTCTAGAGTTCCTCTGTGGAGATGGAAAAACCTTCCAGAAAGACAACCATCTCTGCAGAACTCCACCATTCAGACCTTTATGGTAGCGTGACCAGACGGAAGCCCCTTCTCAGTAAAAGGCACATGACGGCCCGCTTGGAGTTTGCCAAAAGGCACCTAAAGACTCTGACCATGATTCTCTGGTCTGAGAAACCAAGATTGAACTCTGGCCTAAATGCCAAGCGTCACGCCTGAAGGAAACCTCACACCATCACTACAATGAAGCATGGTGGTGGCAGCATCATGCTGTGGGGATGTTTTTCAACGGCACGGACTGGGAGACTAGTCAGGATCGAGAGATCCTTGATGAAATACCTGCTCCAGATTGCTCAGGACCTGCCACAAAGTTCACCGAATGTTCACCTTCCAACAGGGCCACAACCCTAAGCATACAACCAAGACAATGCAGGAGTGGCTTCGGGACAAGTCTCTGAATGTCCTTGAGTGGCCCAGCCAATCAAACTTCTCTGGAGAGACCTGAAAACGCTCCCCATCCAACCTGACAGCGCTTGAGAGGATCTGCAGAGAGCAATGGGAGAAACTCCCCAAATACAGGTGTACCAAGCTTGTAGCATCATACCCAAGAAGACTCAAGGCTGTAATCGCTGCCAAAGGTGCTTTAACAAAGTATTGAGTAAAGGGTCTAAATACTTATGTAAATATGATATCTGTTTTTAATGTTTTTAATTTTTAATTTCTAAAAACCTGTTTTTGCTTTGTCATAATTGGGTATTGTGTGTAGATTGAGGGGGGAAAAAATGTAATCAATTTTAGAATAAGGCTGTAACGTAACAAAATGTGGAAAAAGTCTAGTGGTCTGAATACTTTCCGAAGGCACTTTATATGTGTCATGAGAGTGGGATTGATGTTGTCGGATTCACTAACCCACCTCTTGTCTGTTTGGCTTTCCTTCCTCCAGGACCTGAGTTGCCTCTTTGAGATCTACCTGAAGCCCTTGCAGAATGAGACCTTCCTCACTCTGGACGAGGTAGAGGGAGGGAGCCTTGAGAGGAGGGAGCGGGGTTGGTGGAATGGGTGGAGGGGAGGACGGGGAATTGAAGGGCGAGTTAATAGAGAATTTGATGAGGTTGGTTCATGATGAAGAGGGATAGCTTTATTAGATTGGGGCGGGGTGAGGTTAAATTACCTCAGTAATGAACTCTCAGGACCTCTTCTTATTTAATCCCTTACTGACATAGGACCAGATAGAAAGCAGGGTTAAGATTCTGTTTACATCTCCAATTACATTATAGTCTCCATTGTTCATCGATACACGATTGACTCTTATCTCAGGTTGGGATTCGTTCTTGTGTGACTGTCCCTCTCTGAGTCCACAAGGCTATGGCTGGAGAATGCTAATAACATTAGTGTCACTTTAGTCCCACTTAGCTAGGGACATTGATGTGAACTGAGCCTAACCTCAGTCTCAGTACGACGCTCTCACCGGAGAGATCCATCGATACACACTGAGGAGTGGGGCTGATTAAACCACCATTAACGGACACTCAGACGTGTCTAGGCACACAGAGGACAAGAGACACCCTGAATATCTTTTAATGAAGGTGTGGGAGGGAGGGGGAAGAACAGAGCGAGAGAATGGGAGATTGTATTAGAGATGGAAGGAAAGAGAGGCTGTTCTTAAGTGCCTCACACACCTGCGACATTAGAGGGGGCGGCGAATGAAAGACTGACTGCTGTTAGAGCTCTGACCAGGCTCATGTCTCTCCTTTCCTTCAGATGGATAGTCTGTTTGGCAGCCTGCCAGAGATGCTGGACTTCCAGAGGGTGTTCCTGCAGACGCTGGAGGAGAGGATCGCGTCTTCACCTGACTTCAGAACGCTGGAGACCCCTGAGCAGTTTAAGGTATGGTAGCTTGGCGCACACACACAAGTGACCCCTATGTTACAGCTGCCTCTGCCAACCATCTCTTGTCATACATATACACACGTGACATGAAACCACATACTCGTAGGCTTATTAACCAGTGAGCTATGATGGTGTCCTGTCACACCTTGGGATATTAATTATTGAAGAGATGTCACAGGTTCACGCATGGTTGATTTACCGTATCGACATGGCAACGTGTGTGGCCTATTGATTTTGCGATGCTGACTTGGAGAATTGTATCTTGATAAAAGCACTGTACTAAGGGTTTAGAGGGGGCGGGACCTGGGGGATTTTAAACACTGTCCCATGGGAGTAGTCAGGTTACGGCTTCAAATGTTCTCTCCTTCACACACTCACAGTCTCCCTCCATCTCTCTTTCTCACTATCTCTCTCGTCTCTCTCTGTGTCTCTGTCTCTCCCTCTCTCTCTTTGTGATTCCAGAAGCTTCTCTTCTCTCTGGGTGGATCCTTCCTGTACTACGCTGATCACTTCAAGCTCTACAGCGGCTTCTGTGCCAACCACATCAAGGTCCAGAAAGTCCTGGAGAGAGGTACAGGGTCCCCCCTCTACCCAACGTTGTCCCCCACCCCACACATGCCCACAGTACCCACTTGCACCTCCACGGCATCATCCCCACCATCCCCAGCACTCTATGTAAATAACATGGTTGACTAGGCTCCTACGGTCCAGCATCAATAATGTACTCCAGTAAAATGTCTCTGAGTGGAGCTACTCGCTTGGTAAAAGTGATGTGATGCAATTCCACTTTACTTCAACTACCTCTCCTCATATTAACTCTATCAATCTGGACTCCCTACATTCTCTTTCATATCAACTCAAACTGTGAATGGCTTCACACTGTAAAACTGTGGAAGTGCCTAGGCTAGCTGAAGTCCCCACATTGCGCTGCATAGCTAACGCTGGTCTATAATGAGAGAAAGACTATTAAACGCTGACAGGGGGAGTGCTAGTATTTCTGAGTGCCCCCGTATATATATGATTGAATATAAATGTTGAACTGAATTTATTTCTATGACGTTGGCCTGCTCCGTTTTGGGCACACTGCCCAGTGCAGAATGAATGAAACAGAGTGGGAAAATTGCACCCATGTGCCTCTTAAATTCCTCCCATTACAAGATTATGTGCGGCATTCCTAGAAGCGGGTACCGAAATTGAGTTTTAATGGCGCTGGGAGAATCTGGTTTGGCCTGTTCCATAACAGTCTCTGATGAATCAGAATGAACTGGCAGCACAGTATAGTACAGCACGGGCCAGCGGCACACAGCATAGCCTAGCACAGTGGAACCCGGCACAGCTAAATGAGGGCATTCACAGAGAATCTGTGGGTGTCTGTCAGCGGTTCTAGTAATTACGCTTTCTCGTTCTCCCTGGCTTCTTGCTGCGCACACACTTTGTGTTTACTCGTTAATTGCCTGCCAATTACTGTGTGAAGTGTCAATGCTACTGTCTGTCTGTGGCTCAGAGTGCTATAATTAAAACTCTAATGGCCAATCCTTCCACACGTAGAGAGACGCACAGCTAGGTGGCGAGGAATGTCAACACCTGACCTCCAGAAAGCCTCTCAATGTGTTACAGTGATAAACCACAAAGCAGCCAATATTAGCATCTCTCCACTCTATACACGGTGAATGGAAATCACTGCAGGGATTTTATTGAAACATAGTGTCTTTTGAGTGGAGTGGCAGTCATGTCAACACCATGTTTTACAGTAGCTACAGTGCATTCGAAAAGTATTCAAAAAATATGTTAGAGCCTTATTCAAAAATGGATTTTTTTTTAATGTTTGCATATATATATATATATATATATAAAAGCACCTTTGGCAGCAATTACAACCTCACGTCTTCTTGGGTATGACGCTACAAGCTTGGCACACCTGTATTTTGGGAGTTTCTCCCATTGTTCTCTGCAGATCCTCTCAAGCTCTGTCAGGTTGGTTGGGGAGCGTTGCTGCACAGCTATTTTCAGGTCTGTCCAGAGATGTTTGATCGTGTCCAGCTCTAGGAAGCTTTGGTAGTTCCAAACTTCTTCCATTTAAGAATTATGGAGAACAGTGTGTTCTTGTGGACCTTCAATGCTGCAGAAATGTTTTGGTAACCTTCCCCAGATCTGTATCTTGACACAATCCTGTCTCTGAGCTCTGCAGACATTTCCTTTGACCTCATGGCTTGGTTTTTGCTCTGAAATGCACTGTCAACTGTGGGACCTTATATAGACAGTTGTGTGCCTTTACAAATCATGTCCAATCAATTGAATTTAACACAGGTGGACTCCAATCAATGGAAACAGGATGAGCTCAATTTCTAGTCTCATAGCAATGAATACTATATGTATGATAACATTTCCAAAAATGTGTTTCGCTTTGTCATTATGGGGTATTTAGGAATAAGGCTGTAACATTACAAAATGTGGAGGAAGTCAAGGGGTCTGAATGCTTTCTGAATGCACTGTACCTACATGTGGTGTTGCCATTTTACTGCAGTGGTCATGCTAAGGTTAGGAGTAGCCTATACTGCCCCCCTGTGGACAAGTATTATTGCACCAAGATACCATGGTAGGTCTTTGAAAAAAAGATTTAACCTTTATTTAACAAGGCAAGTCAGTCTAATGCTAGCCACACTAAGCACAATCCTCCAAGCTTGCTACACCGTATGAGAGATGTGATTGACATGTACAGGGCGTGGTAAAGTAAATTGATTTTTGTTGTCTACAGCGAAGACTGACCTGGCCTTTAAGGAGTTCCTGGATGCGAGGAACCCAACGAAGCAGCACTCGTCCACCCTGGAGTCCTACCTGATCAAGCCAGTCCAGAGAGTGTTGAAATACCCTCTACTGCTCCGAGAGCTAGTGTCCCTCACTGACACAGACAGCGAGGAGCACTACCACCTCACAGGTACATTGAAGACACACACACACACACACACACACACACACACACACACACACACACACACACACACACACACACACACACACACACACACACACAACACACTAACCCTTCCCTCTCCTGTACCCCCAGAGGCCCTGAAGGCCATGGAGAAGGTGGCCAGCCACATCAATGAGATGCAGAAGATCTATGAGGATTATGGTTCTGTGTTTGACCAGCTCGTGGCAGAGCAGAGTGGCCATGAGAAGGAGGTAACTATACTATACTGTACCCCGCTGCTTCTCTTACAGCAGCTTTCATCACACTCACTCATATTTTTAAACTAGACACGTACTTAGGCCCAAACCAGCACAGGCTACATTTGCTGCATAACCATCAAGGTTAATTCAGTCTATTCAAGGGATCTTGGTGATATGTCTCTTACAGAAACAGGTTGGAAATAGCTAAGTTTCCCTGTATATACTTCCTCAACATCCACCCCACATAGATAGCACTTGGTTGTGGTAGCTGAAGCCCCATTCCCTGTACAGATACAATACTTAGTACATCCCTCACACACTGACTGTGGCCCATGGCCTTCCCTTCTCTCTCCCAGGTCACAGAGCTTTCCATGGGAGAATTCCTCCTGCATTCCTCTGTCGTCTGGCTGAACCCCCATCTCTCGCTGGGCCGTATGAGAAAGGACCCCGAGCTGACCGTGTTTGGTGAGTTGGAGAGACACTGTACCGCTACTGCAACATTATGGGAGAAAGATGGCCAGAGCCAGAGGCGGTTGGCAGTCTGTCTGCCTGGACTCCTATCAAATTCCATTTGATATGCTGAGTCCACTGGCTTTAGACAAACACATGTAAACACAAAACATGTTTAATGACTAACTATTAGATAAACATATTTGAATATCCACCTGAATATTAATGGTACTGTTTAGTGTTACACCAGTATAATGTTGGGTTTAATGGATATAGTGCCAATATGCTGTAAACTCCGATCTAAAAGGCTTCTAAGGGGATGGATTCCCTGCGTACATTCCCAAAGTTGTGTTCATACTCGGCGTTCATGTTGTTTCTCTCATCAGTGTTCAAGAAAGCGGTGATACTTGCCTATAGGGAGAGCAACAAGCTCAAGAAGAAGGTGGTGAGTACTCTCTCTCTCTCTATTGTTTTCATTTACTTTCATACAGGGGTGAAAGTAAGCCGGTAAAACGTGAGCCTATCACAATTAACACTAAATGCCAAGAAAACTATTATTTAACGTTGCTGCATGTCAGCCACATGAAAAAGGAGCGAATTGACTTGAAACTGGGTGGTATACGCTCCAAATTGCATTGTGGTTCGACCAGAATACTTACATTTTGCCAAGGCAGAGATGAGTGGCCGACACAGAGGCGCTCGCAGAAAACAGTGGACGCAATTCTGGCTACAAGTGCAGGCCTAATGACAATCGCAGAATGTCATTAGAATACACGTAGGTGTTTAGTGACAGATGTCTCTTTCATTAATCAAATTGCAGGTGCACAGTGTTTGGGTTGGATGCTGGAATTATTTAGTGAGTGGACGAACAGTGAAGCGTTCCCTAAAGTAAATTGAATTACATTTCCAAAATTATTTAGCCTAATTAGCTTAGGCCTACGCCTGTATCCTGTCAAAATCAAATCAAATTGTATTGATCACATACACGTGGTTAGCAGATGTTATTGCGGGTGTAGCGAAATGCTTGTGCTTCTAGCTCCGACAGTGCACAAAGTGGCTAAGATACCGTAGAATAGTGTTGAGTGCAGTTTATACATATGAGATGAGTGATGCAGATACGGAAGCATTATTAAAGTGACTAAGATGCCATAGAATACAGAATATATACATATGAGATGAGTAATGCAATATATGTAAACATTATTAAAGTGGCTAGTGTTCTATTTCTAAAAGTGGCCAGTGATTTCTAGTCTATGTCTATAGGCAGCAGCCTCTGGTGTGTTAGTGATGGCTGTTTAACAGTCTGATGGCCTTGAGATAGAAGCTGTTTTTCAGTCTCTCAGTCCCAGCTTTGATGCACCTGTACTGACCTTTGAGACTGTGGTCCCACAGGCATCCATAATGCCGGGTGTCAACATTGCAGGCTGGCTGTGGTGGTGTGTGTTTTCATGGCACACATTGGGCCCCTTGATAAAAGTGGTGCAATGTTTGAATGCCACAGGATATCTGTACATCATTGCCAGTCAGGTGCATCCCTTCATGGCAGCAGGGTATCCATCTGCTTATGGAGAAGGAAAAAAATTCAGCAGGATAATGCCCCATGCTTACAAAGATAGGATTGTCCAGGAATGGTTCCATGAACATGACAGTGAATTCAGCTTACTGCAGTGGCCTGCCCAGTCACCAGATCTTAATTCAATTGAGCATCTGTGGGATGAGATGGAACGAGCTATTCGGAGTAGAGATCCTCTACCAGCCAACTCGACACAACTGTGCATTGGAGTCAACATGGGGCAAGCATTCCTCTTAGGGTTGAATGGCAAGAACCCGGTTACCTCAATTGACTGGGATTTATGGCCCAAAACGACTCCTTTTTCCCGGGATAAATAACTGAGAGAAACCGGTAAATTTAAATAAATTATGAATATGAACAGCATGGCATGAAATGGAACTGTTAAATTATATGCCATGTCTACATCTGGCTTCTCTATGGCCTCTGCATGATATATCATCAACGCACAGGGTGGGGACAGACAGCCCATCTCAGTATGGAGCGCAGTTCACAATGCATGTAGACATATCATCTTTTTGTTGCAGGGAGGCTTGCACTTACTGCAGAAAGGTCTATGCTACAGTAATATAAAGACAGAATGAACGTCTAATTTACCCATCTCCATCTGGCTTTCGGGGGTCACAACATATTTTTTTATTGCAGCTGCATTGTTTTAAATCTGCACGCAGGAGCAATCTCTCGCACTCTTTCTATCTCCATTAACTCCATTCAAATTGCATCCAAAATAGATTGACATATAGCCCTATATCGATGTCCTAACCTACCTCTTTCAGGTAATACATTCAATGCGGTATTAGCCTTATATTTAGCTAATTAATGATGGGTTATGCATAATAAGCTTCTAACTTATAGCCTCTGTCTCTTGCGCAATAAGCAAGCACCTGTGCTCCGCTGGCCTCTTTGCTTAAAAAAAACGCTCCTTAGCTCTTGGAGTCCCATGCAGGAAAAGCTAGACTAGAAAAGCTTGCTGGACATTGTTCTGTTTTATAGTTTCTTATACCAATAGACTATTCGGAGAGGGACTTTAGCTCTTGTTTGCTAAATGTTAAATACAGCAGCCAATAAAACTCACGGGTAGTTTGAATGAAGAGCGAACACGATATGGAGGTCGGCTATAGCAGTTATTTATTTTGACCCATAACTATTCAATCTTCGTGAAGAGAAGTAAAAGCCATCTTTCTGCATCTAATTTTTGTCCTTTATTATTCAAGGATGTTATTACAACGATGAAGATAAGGACAACAAAGTATTTAATTTAACTGTTGAAAATGAGGAAGGAATGAATCAACATTAGAGAGAGAAAGAGGAGGTAGGCTAATAACATTAGGGGAAATATTATGAAAGGTATACAGTATATGCGTCGGTCTACTAATTATACAAATAGGACCTATTATTTACATTTTTTTTAAAAAGAAAGAAATTTGCTAGCCTATACTTTTGAACAATGTTTGAACGATCTACGTAATTCCAGTCCATATAATACAATACAGTACATTAATACAGTTCACACTCAAAAAGATTAGCCTACTGGAGCTAATTTAATTTATTTACCCAAGAGCGTATATAGCTAGCAACATCTAAGGGCTTTTATGTTTTTCTGTCGTGCGTAATATCCAGTAGCATATATCGTATACAGTGGGGAGAACAAGTATTTGATACACTGCCGATTTTGCAGGTTTTCCTACTTTTGCTCCCGGCCGAGAGGGGGTGTAAGGAGCGCCTGTATGTAATTTTTATCATAGGTACTCTTCAACTGAGAGACGGAATTTAAAACAAAAATCCAGAAAATCACATTGTATGATTTTTAAATAATTAATTTGCATTTTATTGCATGACATAAGTATTTGATCACCTACCAACCAGTAAGAATTCCGGCTCTCACAGACCTGTTAGTTTTTCTTTAAGAAGCCCTCCTGTTCTCCACTCATTACCTGTATTAACTGCACCTGTTTGAACTCGTTACCTGTATAAAAGACACCTGTCCACACACTCAATCAAACAGACTCCAACCTCTCCACAATGGCCAAGACCAGAGAGCTGTGTAAGGACATCAGGGATAAAATTGTAGACCTGCACAAGGCTGGGATGGGCTACAGGACAATAGGCAAGCAGCTTGTTGAGAAGGCAACAACTGTTGCCGCAATTATTAGAAAATGGAAGAAGTTCAAGATGACGGTCTAAACTCCACTCGCCATGTTTGGAGGAAGAAGAAGGATGAGTACAACCCCAAGAACACCATCCCAACCGTGAAGCATGGCGGTGGAAACATCATTCTTTGGGGATGCTTTTCTGCAAAGGGGACAGGACGACTGCACCGCATTGAGGGGAGGATGGATGGGGCCATGTATCGCGAGATCTTGGCCAACAACCTCCTTCCCTCAGTAAGAGCATTGAAGATGGGTCGTGGTTGGGTCTTCCAGCATGACAACGACCCGAAACACACAGCCAGGGCAACTAAGCAGTGGCTCCGTAAGAAGCATCTCAAGGTCCTGGAGTGGCCTAGCCAGTCTCCAGACCTGAACCCAATAGAAAATCTTTGGAGGGAGCTGAAAGTCCGTATTGCCCAGCGACAGCCCCGAAACATGAAGGAGCTGGAGAAGGTCTGTATGGAGGAGTGGGCCAAAATCCCTGCTGCAGTGTGTGCAAACCTGGTCAAGAACTACAGGAAACGTATGATCTCTGTAATTGCAAACAAAGGTTTCTGTACCAAATAATAAGTTCTGCTTTTCTGATGTATCAAATACTTATGTCATGCAATAAAATCCTAATTAATTACTTAAATATCATACAATGTGATTTTCTGTATTTTTGAGAGAGTACCTATGATAAAAATTACAGACTTCTACATGCTTTGTAAGTGGGAAAACCTGCAAAATCGGCAGTGTATCAAATACTTGTTCTCCCCACTGTATGTGTTGGATAACGGCACAATCATTTGGGCTTTTTCTGGTTTGGGCTCATTAAATATCTTTAATGTAAGGCTCATAAAATGCATTTAATTTATGGCGCATCAGGCTTGAATTTTCGATCAAAGCTCTAATGAAATTACTTAGGCTTATTTATATAATTTATAATGCTTTTGAATGACACTTACGGTTTTGGCAGAAAATTCTGGGTTACCCAGGAGAAAAGTGATTTATTCTCATGATGGAATATTTTTAAAATACTGGGAAAATATTCAACCCTAATCCCTGTGGAATGCTTTCGACACCTTGTAGAGTCCATGCCCCAAAGAATTTAGGCTGTTCTGAGGGCAAAATGGGGTGCAACTCAATATTAGGAAGGTGCTCCTAGGATTCTATATTTCTATGATTACAGCCCTAGGCTATAAAAACAAAACATTTGTGGGAGAGCTTGCATGTCCTGTACTGATAAGAAATGTACTTTCACCCCTGCTTTCATTTGCCTTTGATCAACAGTGCCTAACATCTCTCGCTCTCGTGTGTGTGTGTGCAGACCGCCCCACGCTTGGCGCACTCCCATGGAGACCTAGACCCCTTCAAGTTCCGCTGGCTCATCCCGCTCTCTGCACTGCAGGTCCGACTAGGCAACGCTACAGGTAAGAGAGCAAAACACACACAGACACACAGAGACACACAAACATGCACATACCCTCCTGGCTCTCATTAACTATATAAGAGATCACATTCTCTTGGATATTGAGTCATTGAATGTAGATGTCTTGATTTAAAAGGAGCTTCTCCAATCCCTTCCTCCTAGGAACTGAGACTACCTGCATCTGGGAGCTGATACATACCAAGTCTGAACTGGAGGGAAGGCCAGAGACTGTCTTCCAGCTGTGTAGCAGGTAAGAGAGAGCAGCAGTTCTGACTGGAGACTATGAATCTATAGCTCTGGTCCTTGACTGCCTTCTACAAGGTCAGGGAGGTGCATAGACTAGGCAATCAGTGGTCCATTGAGTTTCAGGGGAAAAAATTTCTCAGCAGGACAGTGGTCCCAGAGGAGTGGCGGGGTGCCCCCCTACTGTAGACTCACTGAGTGAATTAGCCCTTTTCTATCAGAGTAGGGTATATAAAGATTCCCGCTGTCTCCCTCCCAGTGTCCCAGAGTGCAAAGTCAACATCATCAAGGTCATCCGCTCCATCCTCCGGGAAAACGTCAGGCGGAACATGCTCCCGGCCGAGAGGGGGTGTAAGGAGCGCCTCACGCCTCTACGCAGCACCCTGCCCTCCTCTGCCAGGATAGGTGAGTCCCATCCCTACCCTGTTCCAAAAAAACACTTAAAATAACACTACTTTCATTTCTATTTTAGTGATAATGCCCTTCAAAGCCGGTGTTTGGAGGATATATTGGCACAGGTGTTCGTCAAGGGCATTATCACTTTTATACAATGGGTTACCAACATATTAAAATAATGATTGACATATTTCATTAAAAGCTTTACCATTTCATCCTTCCACAAGAAATAGTCCCAACACAAATCTAGGGTTGCTACCCAAACCGGCTGGTTGTTCGTTCTATCGGTTCGGTTGCCAGAGACCCTACCCAGTTGTTCAGCTGGAGATGTATTGAATATTGAAACAAGGTTGCAAATGTCAGAGAGACAGACAGCAAGGTTTATACAAATCTCAGCTGTTGAAAACGAAATGTTAGTCTAAAAGAAATGGGAGATAATGTCTAGATGCTTTTTAAAGTGGATATCTAGTTTATAAATTGCCTGGCTGGGCTGATGAGACAGTGGATTGCACAGCCAGATGGAACAGACTAAATAGGCATTTTAATGTCATAGATTTAGCCGGTGGTAACTTGTGGAATAGACACCGGCTGGAATACGGTTTTAACCAATCAGCATTCAGGATTAGACCCACCCGTTGTGTTACTTTAAATAACCTGACCTTGACTTAAAGATTATAAGCCCTCGTTGATTTACATACAGTAGTGTCTGTGCCCAGATATGAGTGAGTATATTACTCAGTTAGCAGTTCTCACTCTCTCTCTTCCATCCCCCACCAGGTTCTTCCAGAGCCACCTGGCTGTGTAAGCAGCCCATGCTGGATCTCCCCACACCAACCAGCACACTAAAATCTTTCCAGCCTGACTCTGACGAGGGCAGCCTGAGCAGCGGCACCCATAGCTCCTCTGGAGCTCCCCCAGCCGACGGTCCCTCACAGCCCAAGACACTGCCCACCCGACAGGCCTGGTCCCGGGTCTCCCGGCGTAGCCAGCGCTCCTCTAGCTTCGTGAAGGAGTCAGACATCCTGAGTGATGAGGACGATGATGAGTTCAGTGAGTCTGGGGGGCGGCAGGAGGGTCAAGGGAGCTCCCAGACGAGCGCCATCGAGGCCCAGTTTCTCAGTCTGAGGCTGTCAGAGGAGGCAGCGTCCTCCCGGGCGCCGGCCCCCCGCGTGCAGCCAGAGGGAGCGGAGGTGGACACCACGGAGAGCCCACCCAAACTGGTTCAGGGCCACCTCTGCCCCGTGAAGAGGAAAGGCAGCAGCAGCCAGCGGCATTGCCAGGGGGTGCTACTGAGCCTGAGGGAACACAGCCGTTCCCTGGACAGCCAGACGGGCGTGGCAGCGATGGACCTCAACACTCTACTGGAGAGAGAGTTCAGTGTGCAAAGCCTCACCTCCGTGGTCAATGAGGACTGTTTCTACGACCCTACGGACTCCTCAGACACCACAGATATCACATACACTGGCAGTGCCCCCAACTCCTCGTAGGGTCAGGGATGGACACAAGGAGAGGAAGAAGGACCAAACCTCTGCCCAGCCCCTGCTCCCTGCCTCAGGGCATGGGAAACCCTGGTTCTGTTTTGTCCTAGTCCCAGGGTCTCACAGGGTTCTGTTGTGCCTCAGCTCTGAAGTTAAACTGTGTTTCTGTGAGAGCGTACAGTAGGCTGGTCGTTCCATGAAATTAGTCCTTTTGGGTAGTGTAACTTGGTAAAAACAAAGCACATGTTCAAGTTAATAAAAAACATGTTTTCCCATCTCAAAACTGTCTATAGTAAGTAACAGGGTTGATGATTTCATCTTAAATCAGACATTAATCCCCTTGTGACAGGGGGAATGGAAGCTTGTTGTGTGCAACACTGAGGGACAATTTAATGCAAGCTTAACAAAATAATAATAATAATGTGTCTAGCCTGGCTATTTATGAGTAACAGGTTTGATGTGTTTTCCACCACAAAACACCAGAAAATGGCAAAAAAGAGTAGAACCAGCTCACCTGCTTTTACACTATGATTTGACAATTAATGTTCAATGTTTCTTTTTAAATAAATATTTCAAAAGGAATAGCTTCACCATATTAAAACAAGAGTTCAGTTCACGTAACAGGGTTGACCTTACAATTAGGGGAATTTTATTTGTTTTACCTTAATGAATCACTAATCACATGAAATAAATAATAATCTTCAGAAATGACTTTGTCAAAGCAACAAAATACCCAGGGCTTTACAATGACGGTGAAAACTTTGAGAAATGTTGGGGGTAAGTAGGTTAACATCTTCCTAGAAGTCACATGTGGTAGATGTATTGAATGGTGGACACTAAAGGGCACTTCATTTAATATAAAAGGTTTTTAAAATTCAATATTGATGCACAATTTCTAATGAAAATATCAACAGGGCGCAAAAAGGAACTAATTTTGTGGAACGACCAAGGCGGATCCCACCTGCTTAGATATGCACAGGTGTAAAAGGACAGATGAGTTGCCTTTCACTCAGCGACATGGTTTTCCCCCTAGAGAGAGAGACGAGGTGACTTTGTCCCTCATAATGACTGCAATGAATCTGCTGAGCACTGATGCATAACGTAGCTCCGCCTCCACCCAGTGCTCTATTGTATATGCCTCACTCTGCCCTTCTCTAAGGGGCCATCTCAATTGGCTTCCTCGTCTCCTTGATATAGGAGAGGTGAGTGCAATTTGATGGATAGACTTTGCTCTCACCTGTCCACTTAATTCACATCAGTCAGATATAGGAGAGGATGCCACTTGAGACTATTGAGATTCACCCTAAAAGCTTCACTTTAATTTAGGGCTCTATTTCAATCCGTGTCGCCGGTTCAGCGTTGCTACGTGATTGAACTTTAAAGGTAATGTTCCCACGTTAGCGGAGACTTAATTCACTGTAAATGCTGCCGATGTCGGCTCAATACATTTCCATCGCTCAATCTGTAACGCTTTATCAATACAGATTGAATAGAGCCCTTAATCTGAATCAACAAACACCACAGGAAAGGACAGGATATATGGACATTGATTTTATTGCGACTCTGCCTTGCTGTATTTTGTGCACTAAAGTACACTGTTTGCCTATATTTGAAACATCCTTTTTTATTTGTACATCATGGGATTTTTGGTTTTAATCCATGTTTATTTATTAATAGTTGTACTTTTTTATTGATTTGCTAAGTAAATATGGGGTTAAGGCTTGAATTGAAGAATCTGGAGAAAAATCCATGTAATGTTTTCGCCCAATTAGATTTATTTTCAGTGTATTGAATACGAGTATGTATGGCGTTGTCAAAATAAAACGGCATGATTTAATTGAAACCATGTGTTGTCAACTTGCCCTGTTTGCAGCTCCCATACCCGATACGTTTCTTTTCTATGTTCTTGTGTACATATTTTTCCAGAATAGCTGTATTGTATCTTAATTTGAATATTTTGTATTCTTACAGACTTGACATTGTACAGGTAGATAATGCTGTAACTTGCAATAAATACAGTATCTAGTACCACAAGTGATTTGGGCATATTTTTGTAAAGGTACTTATTATTTAGCCCTCTGTTTGCCCTCAACTCCACTGTAAACATGCCTTTAACGCTAGCGTACCAATGAATGTGAAAAGCCCCTTTTCTTAGAGAACTGTTTTATAAATAAATGTTTTTATCTGTGAGATGCGGTCTTGTGAGAGCGCTTGTTTTATCCAGATGTATTTCAAAGCTGCCTCAGTCTGGCTTTGAGAATCTATATTCTTCCTATGAGCTCATCTCATTGACAGGTAAAGCACAGTTAAGATGAAAGTTTGTTTTATTTCCAGCTCCATCCCAAGGCTAAGCTTGCCATTCCTTGATGAGCTGTCAGAAAAGTTGTGAATCCTTGTTCTCTACGTTGGACCAATGATATAAGTAATTAAGTGACAGAAGCAGGACGAAGAAACATATTGCCTGGATTTTTATTTATACGCATCTGAGAATACAGCACATATAATCAAACAAATTAATGAAACCATCACTCACACACAATGTTCAAAACCGATAGCCAGCATTCTATTTATAACAAGGCTCTCACATTAGAGTCCTCTCACTTTTCATGATTTTAGAATTTCAAGAGCCTCATCAAGAACTGACAACTTTCCAACAGCTCTTCCCTCCTCCCCCATCACCCTGCTGAGTGAGACAGAGGAGGGAGGTGGAATGGCCTAAATACAGTCAACGTGTTCTCATTCTCTAAATTGTCCTGAAAATGTTTCCGGACTCCATCTCCCAGAGGACGAGGTGTTATGGGGAAAGCTGGATCGGAGGTAAGAACCAGGGCATAGTGGTTAGAGTATTGGTAACCGAAAGGACGCTAGTTTGAGTTCCCGATCCGACAAGGTGAAAAATCTGTCGCTGTACCCCTTTGGCAAGGCACGGTGAATCGGGGAGTTGGGATATGCAAAAAAAACTAATTTCCTTTTCCATGTGTAAAATATGACAAATATAAAACACCCACCAAATTATTATTACATCTCACCACTAAAGTCTCCTGGTTATTTCACACACACTATTCTTCCTTTACAACTGGACTGCAGTTCCTGAGCTCTAGTTTTGTGTTTTAGCTACACTAGCTGTTCTAGTTTGGACTGAGGCCCATAGTCTCTCCCTCTCCAGCCACAGCCAGTGTTCAGTTCTCCCCCCTGTTGTTTCCACAGTCCCTCTCTTCTATCCCATCTAGGATTCACTGTCTCACCCAGCGCCTCCGGGACACCAGTGAAATGGCGTTTAAAAATGCATGCGTGTGCCAGGTGGAAATGTCAGAGCAGTCCGTTGCCTCTGTAAGTGAAGAGAGGCCATTAGGCGTTCCTTCCACTCCGCCCTATAAGCGCCTCTCTCTGTCAGACGGGCTGCTGAGTACCATTAGTGCTGCTGCCCGGTCGCCTGTTAAGGTGTTTGAGTCGGAGTTCCTCTCTGAAGTCGTAGGTGAGGAGACCCTGGTTCTCAAAGCAGAGGTGGCTGTAGGCGTCCGCCAGGGCTCTGATGTCAGGGATGGAGAGCTCTGTGGGGCGCAGGGTGGGGTCCACGTCCGCCTCACGCATCATTACCTCCGCCAGCTCCAGCCGTTGCGCCTCTGGGAACAGCATTCTGGGAAAAGAACACAGATATTGTCTCAGGTGGCTTCCTGTCCATCATGGCCACTCATAGATGCAGTACAGGGACAGATGGAAAGCTTTCAGCAATCATTTTCTAAATAGAAAACATCAGATAAGTTAATTTAAATCAAACAAAATGCTGCCACAAAGAGCATAAATAAATCATGTAATTGTGATTAAATATGGAGACAAAGCTGTTAGGGTGTTAAAAAGCGCCGGCGAAGAATCCATTGGACCGTACTGCAGACGGAAATAACTAACACTAATCTTTTCTATTCAGTTCTCTTGCCATGTTCTCTCAGGTGATTGGCCACGGAAAGGAGACGAAATGAATCAAATAAAATAACTGGAGACTACAGACTAGACTTAGCCCCAGATGCCCTCACCAATGCCATGGGTTTTCACAGAGTTAGCATACAGAACCAAACTTCAAGAGCATCATAGCACAGCCAAACACCCACATACCCAGTACAGATGCTTGCTTAGCGCTTCAGTGCCAGAGAGCTCATCCACAAGCTGTTAAAGCTGCCTCCGCCACTTGCAGTTACATAATTTATCATGCCTTGTCTTCCTATGGCACCCCAATGACTCATAATTGCTGCTCTCTTCTTTTGTTCTCTGGGCCTACAGCCTGCCTACGTACACTCCTCACAGGCATGGTGGCGGCAGGGGAGAGAAGGAGGGAGAGAGAGCCATGAGGAGCTTTGTAAAGAGCTGGTCAAGGATGAACTGAGAGTTCACTTAATGTGGAATTTAACAAAGAGAGTGTGTGTGCGCGCCTGTGCACGAGAGAGAGAGAGAGAAACTTGGAGCGTGTGAAGTAGAAGGAGAGGCAGAAATATTGCTTACTCGAGTCCTTTGCGGCAGTGCTTCCTCCGGAATTGGAAGACGTTCCTGACTACTTTCTCCACCAACTTGAAGGGCTGCTGGATCTGGGGTTGAGCCAGAGGTGTGAAGTGTACCACCCCCACGTCCACCTACACACACACACACACACACACACACACACACACACACACACACACACAAGCAGGGTTTTAAATATATCTGTACACAACACTAAAGAGGATCCGCTCATTGTAGCGTGGAGGAGAGGGAGAAGAGAGGGAGAAGAGAGAAAGAGAGTGGAAACAGGGGAATGAAAAACAGGTGACGCAGCGTGCGATGGATGGCAAGCCAGTTCCGGTTGCCACAGTAACACCTGTGCAAAAGAGCAGAAAATGCCAGCCCTCTTCCTGTTATGCTGCCACTCAAACGGCGCCGTTCAATACGAGCGAGCCTGACGAGACACGAGGCGACACGTTCAAACGCACTTCTTCCCTAGCCATTGTTTCAGGGGGGAGTCCAGCGGCTTGCTGTACTGTAGCCTCAGACCCAGAGGGATGGAGGAACCACACGGTAACACAGAAGGCAGGGTTCGCCCAGCACACAGATCTTCCAAGGGAAGCGCTGGGCTAGTGGGAATCCTGGCTGTGGTCCCCCTCTCTAGCCGCCTCTCTGCCTCCCAACTTCCTGTCATAGCTAAGCTGATATGACAAACTGTTGAAGTAATTGTGCCAGACTCCGCAGAGCCTAGTGCTACTCAGATCTCTCCTCCTTCCAAACTCCCCCTCACTCGTTCTCTGCCTGTCTGAGGGTAATAAAGGGATTGAGCTCAAAGACCCGCAACACACAAATGAACAACTCTTCTTTTGGTGGATCTGTGAAGTAGGAAAGCAAAGCTCCCTCCCTCTATCTTACATGAGGCTTCCAGGAGGGTCAAATGCAGATCAGGAGTCAGACTTACAGCACAGCCAGTCTGAGGAGTGGAGTGGAGCTATGGACCAATGAAACGGCAGCGGCGGTAGCCTACCTGGGTACCTGCTTTCGCCTGGTAATATCCGTATTTCTCTGCTGAGAGCGCCGCTCAAGGGGACCAGTGACTGACTGACTGACTGACTGACTGACTGACTTCTCTGTCCAAGGGGAGGGGAGAGGAGGTGCAGCCTGAGACAGCCGAGGACACCACAACACTGCCAGAAGGATACAGACAGACATTTACACAGGTATGTGAAAGAGGATACAATGCGAGGCAGATGATACAGAACGAAAACACAGGTATGTGGGTGCCAGGGTGTTTCATTTACAGCACAGCTCTCCTGTTGAGACAGCCTGCCCTAAGGTACTACCTACAGCAGCATCTCTGCGTCTGTGTTGGTTGTGATTCATCCTACTCTATCTTCCTTTGGTATTCTGGGCTAGGGAAGGGCAGGATAATTGGGGGAGGAAAACTAATGTGGTCCAAGGACGTGTTGGAGGCTTTCTCATGAGCCGTTTAGATTCTGTCCCACCCGTGCCGTGGCGTACCGTGGTGTGCTGCAGTGTCTGGCTGGGCTTGTAAAACCAGGACCGCTATCTACTATCTCATCTGATCTATAGCTCTGTATGTTGCTGCCTGCCTTACCGTCGGCCTGGGACACCACCGCTAGACTGGAGCCTAGTTGTCAGAGCAGCCAGCTATATTGTAGATTATAGAATAAAGCTAACTCCTGGGCTGCTCACTTTTACACATTTTGTTACGTTATAGACTAATTCTAAAATGGATCAAATAAAACATGTTCATCATCAATCTATATGCAATACCCCATAATGAGAAAGCGAAAACAGGTTTTTACATTTTTTTGCAAATGTATTAAAAATAAAAAACAGATACCTTATTTGCATAAGTATTCAGCCCCTTTGCTATGAGACACGAAATTGAGCTTAGGTGCATTCTGTTTCCATTGATCATCCTTGAGATGTTTCTACAACTTGATTGGACAAACATTTCTGCAGCACGGTGGCTTCAATCATTCTTAAATGGAAGAAGTTTGGAACCACCGAGACTCTTCCTAGAGCTGGCCGCCCGGTCAAACTGAGCAATCGAGGAAGGTGACCAAGAACCCGATGGTCACTCTGACAGAGCTCCAGAGTTCCTCTGTGGAGATGGGCGAAACTTCCAGAAGGACAACCATATCTGCAGCACTCAGGCCTTTATGGTGGAGGCCAGACAGAAGCCACTCCTCAGTAAGAGGCACAACAGCCCGCTTGGAGTTTGCCAAAAAGTCTGCTCCAGAGAGCTCAGGACCTCAGACTGGGGTGAAGGTTCACCTTCCAACAGGACAACGACCCTAAGCACACAGCTAAGACAACGCAGGAGTGGCTTCGGGACAAGTCTCTGAATGCCCTTGAGTGGTCCAAATTAAGAAGAAATTGTGTGTGATTATAGATGTATTCTCATAACTCGCGACCCACCTTTCACATGCACACTTTTGGTCCCGAACCATAGTTTAAGAAACCCTGAGTTGGAGGGAGGCGAGAGGGTTTTGGACACCAGTAACAAGAGACTTTCAGGGCAGGGAGGAGAAGCGCTGAATTGGTTTGTGATACACTGGGGCTGAAAATAGTATTTGTGACAGGAGCTTTCATGAGAAATTGACTCATCTGCATCCACGAGGCTGACATTAGGAAAATCAATTCTTCCAACGGTCACTTAAAAATGCTAGGATGATGGGGTGAGGGGTGGTCTCATACCCTGGTACTGCAGTGTGCCTTTACCAGAACATTTACACACACACACACACACACACACACACACACACACACACACACACACTGAGAGATGCAACATCAGACCCACATCTGGTCTCGAGAGGTAATAGAAAATAACGGCTTTAATTTCACTCTCCCGGAGTAATTAGGCCATTTATTTTCCGCACTTAATGATTTAAGAGAGGAGCAGGGGGATGTCGATATTCAGACAGCAGCATTTCAGCCATAGGCTTGTCCGACTCACTTTGCCTTGTGATTTATGAGCGGCCCGCTACATGGCCTTACTAGGTGCTCTGCTGTAATAAATCCCTCTCCTGCCATTAATCCTCCTCTGATAACCTTAACACGCAAGAAACGTCCATCTTAAATCCCGCGCCGCCGCCGCCGCCTCCAGCCTGCACGCCAGCGCTTTGAAAATTCTCCTGCTCAAATAGTTTGCATGTGGTGGGAGACGGTGAACTAGGAATCTGAGACTGACTTATTGACCCTGTGACAACCTTAATATCTCTCCCGGGTTCTCACTCTCATCCATCATACTCCTTCCTTTCAGCTGGTGGGAGGGTGTATGATGAGGCCTGGGTGGATGAGAGTGGGATGACTGGAATGTAAATAGGACTTCATGTTGTAACGAACATGCTTTTTAACATCGCAGAGAAGCAAATCATAACCCCTAATGATATCTAGATTAATTTTGCTACTCCAAATTGGCTCGTTATATAAGGATCTACATAAAAATTCTCCAGCTCTCTCCATGGCTAATTTAGTCCTCCTGCCTTTTTTAAACTTCAAACATTTACAGAGACTTTGAACCAACCAACTTTCCCTCTTGCACACTAATACTGTATGCTAAATAATCTTACTAACTCAACTTGTCCCCCTCAACGACCCTGCCCCAATTCATCTCAATAATATGGAGTCATGCACGTATGCATATTAACACTTATACATTTCATCTCTACGACCTTCTCAGAGCTCTGCAGGAACTCTATTACACTGGTTTTGCCCTGTAGCTCTCCAAGTCCCCTCGCCCATTTCCACCTTCTATTCCTTTTCCCGGAGCCTTCTCTTTACCCAATGGTGTTTGAGCAGTAATTTGTCATCTCCCTCCGAGCGTAACCGAGACGAGATGGCAGGCCCTCAGGGTGGCTAGTCGATACCACCTGAGCAACCCACATTTCCCCTTACATAACTGCTGCAGGTTCTGAGGGGGGAGGAAGAAACAATGGAATTCTCAACAGGGGAATACAGGAAGTAAAATAAAACTAAGATTCCTCCAAGGGGAAATGCATTAATCATAACAATACCTTCAGAAAACAACCTCCATTACATCAGCAGCTGGGGAGGACAGGAGTGGCACTCAGGAGGAGTTGACACTAGGCAGTCAGCACCACTAAATGTAAAGCTATAGGCAGATCTTGCCTTAGTGCATTGCAGCGCTGCACTGTGCTGCCTGCCAGGACTTCCCACGCTCGCAGATCAGCCCTGGGCACACAACACAGGCAAACCAAGGACATCTCCTGATCCATGTCCATCTCCTTCTCAGGTCCCCTGAGATGTTTTCCCAAGGAACACACTCCTACATAACAGTGGAGAATACCACTAGGCAAAATCAAGAATACCACTAGGTCACGAGAAGAGCGATGAGGACTGTGGGAAGAATGCGCCTACTAAACAAACAAAACAGATCCAAGCTGTTTTTACATAAAATGTAAAAACACTCAAAATGTCTGACCACTTGGAAGTAAATGTAGGCCTTGCAAGTTAAGCATTTCACTGTACTTGTGCATGTGACAAATAAAACATGAACCAATAGAAAAACATTATACCAACCCTGTATGTTTTCCCCGTGACGGTTTACAAATGTTCTGCATGTTGAAAATGGGCATGCCCATACATGGAACAAGGTTGCATTGACAACTACATAGCACTTATCAGATGACACTTCTGACCATAACCGCTTCTATAAAATGATGAGCACAAAAGCAATTACACCGCAAAATAAAGATTATGCAAATTGAACAATAAAATCCCTCATCTCAGGAAAGGACAATCTCTGTGTCCAGTCATGCCTTGGAGCTATACCGTGGAGGACTGAGCTACGAGGTGAGAAAATAAGGGACCATGCTTATAATAGCCTGCCATGTCTTCACACATCACAGCATCGCACATCACTCCCTGGGTACATGTTAACTGCGGTTCCTCACCCCCCTCTCTCCTGTCCCTGTTATTTATATATTTTATTCCCCATAGAACAACACCAGAATCAGCAGTTAGGATCTCATCTGTAAAACACACTCAGACACATGACTGTGTTGAATTAGTGTGGATATTTCTCATTCTGCCGCAGCAACCCACAAGGGCCTGGAGTATGATGTCTGAAGGTCAGCAGCAGCGCCAAGTCAGGTAATACTGTGGTATTGTGTGTGTGTGTGTGTGTGGCTGTGTGCATGCTGTTATTGTGTTGGTGATGTCTTATCTGAGCGCTATCTTGGGGGACAAAATGGAGGTAGACCATTGGACCAAATTAAGCAAACAGATCAATCACCAAACCAATCAATCACGGAACTCCCTTTTGGTCATTACTGGTGGGGAGAGAGAGGGGAGATCATTTTCCTCAGGATGGCTGTTTATGATGATCTTACCCATGCAGCAAAATTATGGAAACACACATCAAGGCTATCATGTCTTTTAGCCCGGTCTGTTTTTCGCTCTCTTGTCATTCTAGACTAGTCGTCCTCTGCAGGGGAGTGGTAGAGGGATGAGAGGGGGTAGCAGCTGTGAGTTTAGCCTCCCTTTTAGTGGTTGCTGATGCTAACTGCAGTAGGGAGGGTCAGTTTTGGCATAGTGGGAAGTAAACAAAACAGTGTTGCTCTGCGCCGCTGATGGACTCGCTACCACATAAATACATAAAAGAAAGAGAGACATTGCCCAATGTGTAATTCAATCCGTAGTTCAGGCCCAACATTTGCATGTGCTAATTTCGGCTAGAATATCTGTCATGAGGTTGTAGGCTAGCTAGGTGTTGGGTAGGCTACTATTGGCGATTAAGATCATGTTGATTAAACACTATTTCCCGGGGTGCCATGGATTATTTATTATGATTCCCATGGTTGAAAGAAACGCGGCAGTTCGTGGACCGTTATTTGGGGGTTGTGCTGTCCGGAATCTTTAGGACGTTCCTACCCTAAAACTAGACCCAACTTTAACCATAACCCTTACCTAACATTTACATTAACCCGTTATAAATGTCAACTTCAATCGGGTGACGTCGGAGTTGGGATGTCTCAAGGACCAAGTTCAGACTATTATGCTATTTTAGTGTTTCTCTGATTAGTTAGAGGTAAGTAAAGTTAGCCAAAGTTGTAATTTATTTGGCTTTAACATTTCGGAGTATGGAGGAAAGAACAATGAAACATGATCGGTGTCGTTAAGAAAACAGTTGTATCTGTCACATTATTAGGCTAAATGTAAAACACTTGTGAACGGTTTGCTAGCTAGCTAGGCTAACGTAGGCCAACGGTGCGCACAATGTTTCAGATACATTGCTAGGATAGCTAGCTAGTTATGACAAACAATCCAGTAGCTAGATACCACGCATAGTAGCCAACTAATAATGTATGGGTCAATATTGGAAGGAATCAGCTCTGGCTCATGATTGATTTGACTCTTGGTGCGCACAGCTGGTCCATAACAATACGTCGTGCTTGTCCATCATCTACTGCAGATATGAAGCACTCAGTGCACAAGTGCACTGCCAACACCAACTCAATGACTTTTAATGTAACGTACATATACAACTAAATATAGTAGCTGGAGGACAGTTTACACACACAAATACAGGTACAGTGTGTCAGTGTAAAGCTGGTGCACGTTTTTCCTTAGTGAACTTATTGTGGTCCACACTGTTCTGTGTCAACTCAGCTCACGAGCCAAGTGACGTAGAGAGTATTCCTCAACTCGAAGCAAAGCAACTCCTCTTCAGAAGCGCCAGGCAAGCATGTGTGATCCACGACTGGCTATGATGTCCTCTAATATACTGTTGCTAAGGAAATGGGTGAAATGAATGGATCCCTAAGGCTGAAATACTCCTCGCCCCCTCCTCACCCCGTGTTTTAGTGTGTTTACAGAAATCACTGCGAACAACCTGACGCGTCAAAAGGAGCTCTGCACCAGCCGAGGTAAGGACCTTCATATTAATAACATTGCTCTCTATCTCTTGCTGTACATTGTAAACAATTCTAATTAACCGATGTTTTCTCTTGTACACTTACTGCAGGCAAGAATAATAAAAAAAAGCAATGCTGGCAATTTGGTGAACGTCTTAAGAGGAAAAAAACGGTCTAATTTCAAAGTTTTGCCATTTTTATAAACGAAAATCTATATTATTGCATCAGTGTAAAATTATTTAAAAATGGAAGAACTTACCTTCTGTTAATATTGAAGTCACTGTGGTGGGGTGAAGAGGACACTGCAGCTTTAAGTACACACATTGAGCATTGCAAATATCGAAACTCATTCTCCTCTCCAGTAACAGTTGAGGCGCAGGCATAAGGAAGAGGCAGGCGCAACAGAAAATGCACACACTCACTAAAACCTGTGTCTCCTTTTCCAATAATCAGCCAGAACGGTCTCTCTCTCCAATTGGTCCGGCTTCACTCTCTTCTTTGTTCTTGTAAGGGGTGAGTGAGAGGAGAGAGACGGAGAGACCTGCTCAATTCAATTTCTCATTCTTGTCTCCTTTCCTCTACAGTCCGTTGGAGCCGGCACTGAGCTGAGGGGCTGAGGATCGGCTGCTGCCAGCTCTAGCACCAGAATCCTCTACAGCCGTCTGGGGTGAGGAGCCGAGGTGCCTGGCTGGGGCTGGGTGGATGGTGCCTGGAGAAGGGGGGGGCCACGGCAGCAGGAGAATGGCATCCACAGGCATGCAGATCTTTGCCTTTGTCCTGGCGCTGCTGGGCATCATGGGGGCCATGGTGTCTACGCTGCTGCCCAATTGGAAGGTGAGCGCCGATGTGGGCTCCAACATCATCACGGCCATCTCCCAGATGCAGGGGCTGTGGATGGACTGCACCTGGTACAGTACCGGCATGTTCAGCTGCACCTTGAAGTACTCAGTGCTGTCGCTGCCCGCCTACCTACAGACTGCCCGCACCACCATGGTGCTGTCCTGTGTAATAGCTGCCATGGGCCTGTGCCTGGCCTCCCTGGGGCTCAAATGTACCCGCTGGGGGGGCGGCCGGCGCTCCAAGAGGCACGCAGCCATCGCCAGCGGGGGCTGCTTCATCGCCGCCGGCTTCCTGTGCCTGGTGCCCGCTTCCTGGTTCACCAAAGAGGTCATCACTAACTTCCTGGACCACAGCGTGCACGAGAGCAATAAGTTTGAGCCCGGGGGGGCCGTGTACGTGGCCTTCCTGTCGGCAGGCTTCCTCTTTGTGGGGGGGTCCATCTTCTGCGTTTCATGCTCGGGGAAGAGGCCTGGCCACCAGGACATGATCTTGCTGCCGCCCCCTGATAAACTCTTACTGCAACAGCAGCAGGACCAGCTCCAGCACCAGTACTGCTCCCTCTCCCCACTAGACAATAAGACAGGCTACAGTCTGCAGGACTATGTGTAGGCTAAAGCAACACTGCACGCCATGCGCTGCTGTTAGACAGACCAGTTTGGGAAAACCGCTGCGTCTTACATGTCGTACACCAATCCAGCTTTTAAAGAGATGGAGGAGGAGGAGGAAATGAGGGAGGGGAAGGACTTTGATGGTGTTTTTTCTCCCCCCCCCCCACTCTCTCTCCCCTCTTTTCGTTCTTTACTTTCTGTTCTATGAGCACAAGCAGTGGAGGTATTCCCTGAGCAGACAGATGTATGGTGAATGTGAAATGCAGCGCAGCCAGGGGGCGAAGGAAGGCGCTGCAGAATGGGAGTGGAGCCGCAGCTGAACACATGCAGATACCCCAGCAGTCATCAGTAAATCACATTAGTTCCTGGGGGAATGGGTTAGCTGATAGCAAGCCTCCCGTTCATTTCTTTTTCTTCACCAAAGGTTTGAATTGATAAGCATTTAGTTTGGTAAGTCGGCAATATTGATATTATTGTCTCAGAGGCAATAACAGTACGTGGAATTCCCTTTTCATTAACAAGCCATTGTAGTTTTCAACCATCAACTAGATATGGTAGTTGTTGGAACTGATTGAATGAATTGTCTTATTTTTGGTAGCTAATAGACTGATTGATATTTTGCCTAAGCATGCTGTCTGGAGCCTGTCTGTGTATAATGCAGAGGAATGCCTGCCTGGTAGAGACTGAGACCTATGTAGTGGAACCAACACAATGCCTGTGCCTAAAAATTAGTACATTATCCTTCCCGGGGAAATTGTTCAAAGAGGACTGTCAGGATGAGTAAATAGGGTGCTGGGCTTGGAGATGGAACAGAACTGCAGACAAACCGAACCCTGGATCTCACCCTGCAGGTAGAGAGAACCGGAGAGAGATTGCGAGGGACAGAAAGAGAGACAGAGAGAGAGAGAGAGAGAAACGGAGAGAGGTAGAGAGCCTCCTCCCTCCAGCAGAGTGGACTGTCTGACATGTTTCTTGTTGCTTTCCCATTTAGCTCCAAAAACAAAAACAAGCTGCCTTCTTGGGCTAGGCTACACGCTACTGATTTCATGCATTAGGCATACAAATGAACAAACACACCCGCAGACATACAGTTTACACCCACATACGTACAGAGCACACAAATACACAAACGCACACACACCACAAACGGATACAAAACCCCACACAGATACAGAGACCCCCACACACATGCTCACCTCACAAACGCACACAGAAATATACAGAAACACACAATGTACCCTTTGACACACTGGGCTGCGTGTGCTTTTCATCCTGCTGTCCGCCTCGTCACTGCCATGGAAACAGAATCCTGTGCCCTAACATCTTTATTGTCTGGGCTATGTTTGTGTCATCCAGTGCTTTGAGGTTGGGTAGGGGGGCATCTCCCTCCCTCGCTCTCTCTCTCTCTCCACTAATCCTCTTTATTAACTCAGTGACATGAGGCACCAAGCCACTGTTACACCCAGGTCTGTCTGGGAAATGCTCTCTTCTTCTTGTTCCACATTACAGTGGCTTGAAGGGCTGTGTTTTGAAAAATCTGTCCGATTATTGGATGATGGCATAGAGAGAGGCTTTGAACGGTCATGGTTGACTGCAGTAGTGTTGCAGATTTGTCTCCAAATCTAGAAATGGTTTGCGTCATTCCTCCATATGTGACTTGTTTACCAAGTGCGTCAGCAGTGCATACGCTACCGTTTAATACCTGCAGGAGACCCTGCAGCTGAAGTTCAAGGACGTTCTGTGTGCCATTCTGTGCTTCCCTTCCTGTCAACCTCTCTCTTTTACCATTTCTTTCTACCTATATCCCCCTTTTCCTCACGTCACGTGGACTTTCTCTTTGACTGACAGGGAACACTGTTGCATGTTGAGAGCATGCTGGCCAGCACGCACACGCACTCACACACCATCCATGCTGCCTATTTGTATGTCAAGGGTGCTATTGCACGTTAACACAGTCACATTCCCATGTGTGTCTGTAACACGGATGAGAGGAGAGGGAGGTATGTTGTCTCTGGCCTGAAATGGCTGCTCTGGTGACAGGCCCTGGCAGTGGCCCTCTCAAATTGTTTCCTATGTGGAGAGCAGATGGCTAAGACCAGCTCGCCACCTGCAGGCGGTTGCCAGCACAACGGGGGCATCACCACGGGCCTCACTGTAGGCCCTGGCAGCCCGGAAGGGGCAGGTTTCTCACCCCTAGCACCATGCCAGGGGTAGAGCCGAGGGGACCGGACGGGCATCCGTACACTAACACACTTCCCCAAACCCAGCCACCCCTTACAAATGCAATAAACAACAATGTGAATGTGCCCTCATGACCAAACTGAACACGTACAACACATGATGTGTTTGAGAAAGTGCCAAATCGACTCATGTCAAGTTTGATCCTGTGTTGTAGTTCATGCGGTTTACTTTTTTTTATTATATTTGTTTGTATATAAATTATATATTTGCAAATGTTTTATGGATTCATTCTTTGTTGTGCAAGACCAAGTCTGGAGTAAACTAGGCTTTCGTGTACGGTAGGATGCAGCTTTCCAGGGTTGTTGTTTTTTTCTCCGACCTTATTACTCCAATATATTCCAAAGCACACAATTCCAGAGGCGTAAACAATTTTAGTTTCATCGGGAAAGGCTTGCACACTTTATTTTGTAATGTTTAAATAAGGCTTCAGGATTTCTTACTCATTTACAACTCTGCAGAGAACTGTACACATTTGTCTAGCAAGGTACAGTATCATGTTTTCCTATTTCGTCCAAACGTCTATTATCATGTTCATACACCGCATCTTCTTTATAAGAAGACTACTCAATTGCACCTTTGCTTGTGTTACCTTGTTTGACAGCAGTTTGTTTCAAGTGGCTGAACACTGCAAAGTCCTCTGGGCCGGTTCAAGTGTACGTAATGCAACTGGCAGTCTGAAAAACAGTATAGCCATTTCTGTCTAATGCGATTTGAGCCGGCCAATGTGAGCTGGAGGTTTGTTTCGTTATATAGACGTGCAGCCTGTTCATCAGCCAACGGCAACATTTCATTAGCTTTAAATTGCCTGTGAACAAATAACAGCCTCTAGATGTCTAAACAGTTGCCAGTCTCCTGCAGAAACCAAGAGCTATCATTTTGATAATTGCAGCTTATTTTTGTGGATGCTTTAGCACTTCTTCATTTGTCAGAGGATTATCAACAGTTCAAGTGTTCTGGTAACTTGTCTCGATGTGCTTGTGCAAGTAGGCTAGTTATATTTTTTACTAATAAAACTATTTTGTGGAAGCAACACGCCTTTATTCAGTAGTGTGTGTGTGTGTGTGAGAAGAGTTGTGGAAGTCTGTCGGCTTCCTGCAAAAAACACAGATTTCCGGACAGTATGGGGTGTACTGCGCGTAGGCAGGGTTGCAGGCAGGCTGTTCAGTGTTCCTACAGCCCCTATATACACAACAGCTGTCTGAAAACAGCTCAGTTAGACAGACGAGACAGACGTTTCACTCCCTTTATAACACGTGTTCATAAAACATTACAAACTGTCTGCAAATGGGATTGAAAAAAGCAGAACCACTCCATAAAACATCTTCAGAATCCAGTTAACTCATATTGCTAATTGCATTAGCGGCATGAAATAACTAACCCTAGGAGAGTTGTTGCAAATGGGGATTATTTTGTCTGGTGTATGTCAGTCTGAGCCTGAACATAATGATAATGAATGACAGCGTGTGTAGGCTAGCTGCTGCTACATTTATACAATCAGACTGGAATAAAAAGCAACAGCTGTTGGAGCCAGTCAGTCAGCATGGGTATCATGGAGGAGAGTCTGTATCCCCCATCCCTTCCTCTGGGTCCACCGAGCATCCCATCAGCCAAGCCAGCATCAAAACAGCCTCTCCAACTTGAAATCTGACTAATATGAACAGGAATGCCAAGTCAGACTGGAGATAAATATTCCATACTAAGAACCGAGAAATACTGGTCTTACTTCCAGCTGGGGACTAAATCCATGCTTCTCTTAGAGTAAGTGGAAGTCTTAAGCCCCCATATCTGTGCTAGCCTGTGCCCTACAGCCTGTGCCCTATAGCCTGTGCCCTACAGCCTGTGCCCTATAGCCTGTGCCCTACAGCCTGTGCCCTACAGCCTGTGCCCTATAGCCTGTGCCCTACAGGCTAGCACAGATATGGGTAATATATCATATTTTTAGGTATACCGGTATGGATTCACATACCGGCATGAATTTTTACTATACCGTCTATAAAAGTACTTCGATACAGTGCAAAGTAAAAACACAGTTCTACACTGTCAGTTTTGTCCTAGTTTGGTTGAGTATAACACAATCAGAATGGAGAAAGCTCATTAAAATGTATAATTAATTTGTTGCCATCCTAGGGTCTTGCTAATAATAAAACAATACTAATAAAACATATTAAGAACTTTTATTCAGAATAAAAAAATAAGAAAAATGGTGTGATATATTTTTACATTATCGCCCAGCCCTACTAGCCTGTGTAAAATAATAAACATACCATATGTTCCTCAATGTATAACTGTCAAGTATCTATGGTCTGCCTACTATAGAAGAGATTTGTTTAGCCGGTCAACCTCTTCCTGACTTTTTACAAAGAATCTGGTTAAGTAGACATTACAAACAAAAGACACTATTTTTCAGAACCCCTATTTGCACTTGAATTAGTCATGTATTTTCAAATTATTTTAAACACATATACACATGGTTCATTTTCCATTGAAAAATGCGACTGCGAGAGGACTCCGATAACTAGATAGTTACTCTGCGAGAGAATCTCCAATCTCTCGTCTCATTACAGCTGATTACAGCCAAGTCGGCGGTGTGATGTTAGGAGAAATGTGCTTTCCTGAAAACAAACATGGATTATTCAAGGCTCTCTCTCCTCTTGGTTATGCAACAGAGTGGAGATCAAATAAACGCTAATAAGATCCGCTCCTATGTGTATTTAACCTACATTTCCCTCAAAGGCTCTTACCCGGAGTTGCCGTCATGACAGATCAGGGATGTGGGCTCAGCTCTGGAATGAGAGCTTTGAACCCTGCAGACTTCCAGGTAGTATATAACTGTATATCCCACCTTCAAGTCGACTATGCACATGCTCCATATAACCTGAACAGATATCAACAACAAGATATGCATGATATAGGTTGTATAGATGTAGGTGGTTATGAGACTAAAACTATACAAAGGTGCGTAAATCAGCTCTTTTATCGATATAACATTTTACAGCTCGTATCTTCATAGTTCACCACAGAGGTATTAAATAATGATATCACTAAACATGTTGCCGTGAAGCACCTCTGGAGTCATGATGTTGGCAGGTACAAAGACGGATATAGGCTGGGCCAAGAATCTCAACGCCCTGTCAGTCATCAAAACCCAATCAGCAATAACCACTGTGCTGTAATCTGTCGCTGGGAACATTTACCCAAAGCGCGCCAATATTTCACCTTAGTTAATGCGAGGCATTTTCTTCCGGACAACCATAATCTTCATGAGAGTCCATATTGGAGATACAATACGGTCATCAACAACAGCTGAAAATTACCTTGCATTGTCCAAGATTATGCTCCTCCTGTTCCAGCTGGGGGAGTTATGGCAATGACCTTGCTGCTGCAGTAAAGTGCTGAGAGAAGCAGTATGAGCTACGCTAGGCTAGATGACAAACGGGGGGCCTGTTGGAAAACAAGACACCTTGACAGTTCAAAGGAGCGTTTTAATATTTCAGATCATCATAAGCGTCAGAAGAGTTATGGCACTAAAAGGATTGGCTAAAGGTAAGGAACACAATGACTGAACAGTGGGAAATCTGAACTATTGAAACAGGCCTTTCCGCACACTTACTTATTAGGCATTGTTTCAAGAGGGATTCAAAATTAAACAAAGCTGGTAAAAGACCGGTTTGGAAAGTGTTATTAAAGAAACAGAAACGCGGGGTTTGTATTCACATTTGTGGAATCTGCAAAACATATATATTGTTCGTGAAATTCAGAGATACTCCTTTTATCTACAGTACTTGCACTAGTCTAGCTAGACAAACAAATGAATACAAAAAATATATATTATTTCTTTACAGCACAGACAATGTTTTTTTTTCAAGAAGTGGAGGCTTACTGTATTGTGTGTGTGAAAAACACGCAGCTCAATTGAAGTGTCCAATGAACAGGCTGAAAATAAGTTGTAAAATCACAGCGCTTTAAGTTTTTAATTAGAATCTTCAAAAAACACTGTAGAGTTAACAGCTTATGAATTGATCTTTCAATACCATAGCTCCTTTTTCTCTGACTTGCATAGAGTTTCACAGAACCCGCCTGCGATTGCCTGTTTGAAGCTGACCTTCTTTTCCTGGAACATGGCCAGGATTCCTCCACTAGCTTGTTTTCAGAATCCTTAAAAATGTTTCTTGGCGTGGATGTTGTTCATGTTAAACTGACAGGATTTAGAAAACACACAGTATTGAATCACTGCTAAATCAGCATTCATTTAAGATAAAGAGGGGGCAATAGATCTCTCAAGATATTGATAAGCAAACTCCGCCAACCTAGGCATTTTGTTTTAGGGAGGGTGAAGTATTTTTAGCATTTTTTACCTTGGGACTATGATGTATCGAGTCCAAGCCTTCAGGCGTTTACCGCTCTGCACCGAGTCATTGAAATAACTTTCCTATACTCTTGATACCATGGTTGACCCCGTTTATAGGATAGGAATAGGCCTAGATGAATTGTGCTGTAGTACAATGTTATATAGTATGTGCTCTAGGAGAAACACATATACAGGCTCTCTGTGTAAATCTATTGGTTTTATTTGTTGAGAGGAGAGAGTTAGGCTTACAAAGATAATGAGAAATACGATGATCTGGCATCACTGTCCCTGCCATATACAAAACTGTAAAACAAACTACAGTACCTTTTACACTGAACAAAAATATAAACGCAACATGTAAAGTGTTGGTCCCATGTTTCGTGAGCTGAAATAAAAAATCCCAGAAATGTTCCATATGCACAAAAAGCTTATTTCTCTCAAATGTTGTGCACAAATTAGTTTACATCGCTGTTAGTGAGCATTAAACAGCATGGACATTACACAGGTGCACCTTGTGCTGGGGACGGTAAAAGGATTATTTAAGATACTTTTTGAAGAGGTAAGGTTTCAGATGTTTTTGGAAGATGGGCGGGGACTCTGCTGTCCTAGCTTCAGGTGGAAGCTGGTTCCACCATTGGGGTGCCAGGACAGAGAAGAACCTGGACTGGGCTGAGCGGGAGCTCAGGTTGGGGTGTAGGGTTTGAGCATAGCCTGAAGGTAGGGAGGGGCAGTTCCTCTTGCTGTTCAGTAGATAAGCACCATGGTCTTGTAGTGGATGCGAGCTTCAACTGGAAGCCAGTGGAGTGTGCGGAGGAGCGAGGTGGCATGAGAGAAAAGTTGAAAACCAGGCGGGCTGCTGCGTTCTGGATAAGTTGCAGGGGTTTTATGGCAGAAGCAGGGAGTCCAGCCAACAGAGAGTTGCTGTAGTCCAGACGGGAGAGGACAAGTGTCTGGATTAGGACCTGCGCCGCTTCCTGTGTGAGGTAGGGTCATACTCTACGGATGTTGTAGAGCCTGAACCTGTAGGAGCAGGTCATTGCTATGATGTTTGCAGAGAACGACAGGATATTGTTCTCTGCAAGGGAGGAGGAGGGGATGGGGTTGAGCGGGCAGGTTGTCGGGCAGCCAGACCTCACTGGTCTCATCTGGAAAGAGAGGGGAGAGAGGTCAAGGCGTTGGGTAGTTCTGTGTGAGTGAGACCAGTGAACTCAATAGGCTGAGTGAATGAGTAGCGGATGTCATCAACCTTCTCTCAGAAAGGAGAGATGATAGGATAGAAGATGAGAGAGTAGTGGGAGAGAGAAAGCGAAGATTGCGACGGCGCATGACCATCTGGGGCTGAGTGGTTAGAGTTGGAGGAAAGGGAGACAGAAAAGGAAACAGAGTAGTGATTAGAGACCTGGAGGAGGCAGTGAGATCAGTAGGCGAGCAGCCTCTAATAAAGATAAGGTCGAGAGTACTGCCTGCCTTGTGAGTTGGAGGGAATAATGTTAAGCTTGAGTGGACGAGTGACAGTGTCAGCATGGAATTCAAATGAGGAGATGGACAGGTGGGAGAGGGAGAAAAGAGAAAATCTCCTGTGCCACCACCGCGACGATCAGATGCTCTCGGACTATGAGAGAAAACATAGTCATGGGCTGGGGTGACCATGTCTCCGTTAGGGCCAAAAAGATCAAGGAACTGAAGGGCAGCATAGCCTGAGATGTTCTTGACCGCAAATAGGCAGTTCCAAACGCAGCTAGAGACCCGGAATTCCACATGGGCTGTGTGCACAGTGTACACTAAATTAGAAGGGTAGCAGCCAAGAGGAGGGGAGCGTCTGTAAAGCCTACAGGGAGAGGTACGAACAGGTATAGAAAACATACATAGTTGACAAAGCTACAAAAGATCAAAATTAGATAATCGGTAAATAACTATGTAAGATACTCAAGTGAACAGAACAACTCGACCTTCGCTTAAAGCTGCCGCTGAGAAACCAGGGGAGACTGATGAACTAACAATAATTGCTAATTGCCTAGCTGAGGTGGAGAGCACACCTCCCTGTACTAACTGCTAACTTTGTCTTTGTTCAGTATACAGTCGTGGCCAAAGGTTTAGAGAATGACACAAGTACTGGTCTCCACAAAATTTGCTACCTCAGTGTTGATGATGGCAATTTGCATATACTCCAGAATGTCATGAAGAGTGATCAGATGAATTGCAATTAATTGCAAAGTCCCTCTTTGCCATGAAAATGAACTTAATCCCAAAAAACATTTCCACTGCATTTCAGCCCTGCCACAAAAGGACCAGCTGCCATCATGTCAGTGATTGTCTCGTTAACACAGGTGAGAGTGTTGACGAGGACAAGGCTGGAGATCACTCTGTCATGCTGATTGAGTCAGAATAACAGACTGGAAGCTTTAAATCATTGTTCTTCCTTTGTCAACCATGGTTACCTGCAAGGAAACACGTGCCGTCATCATTGCTTTGCACAAAAAGGGCTTCACAGGCAAGTATATTGCTGCTGGTAAGATTGCACCTAAATCAACCATTTATCGGTTCATCAAGAACTTCAAGGAGAGAGGTTCAATTGTTGTGAAGAAGGTGTCAGGGCGCCCACGAAAGTCCAGCAAGCGCCAACCGTCTCCTAAAGTTGATTCAGCTGCGGGATCGGGGCACCACCAGTGCAGAGCTTGCTCAGGAATGGCAGTGAGGCGAAGACTTTTGGAGGATGGCCTGGTGTCAAGAAGGGCAGCAAAGAAGCCACTTCTCTCCAGGAAAAACATTAGGGACAGACTGATATTCTGCAAAAGGGATTGGACTGCTGAGGACTTGGGTAGAGTCATTTTCTCTGATGAATCCCCTTTCCGATTGTTTGGGCCATCCGGAAAACACCTTGTCCGGAGAAGACAAGGTGAGCGCTACAATCAGTCCTGTGTCATGCCAACAGTAAAGCATTCTTTATTATTAAAATGTTTTTTGGGGGCAGAAAGGCCTTCTGGAACATGAACTTTCATGTGCCTTAATAACAAATGTGTATGCCATCTGTAAAAACAAATTAAATTGTTAAATTGTGAGCCTAGAAAGACAACAACCTTCCCGCTAGCCATGATTGGCTTAGATAATGAGTGGGCTGGACATGCCGAGATTGGTCTGCCATATAGCATGCTTCTGTCTATTTGAGCTGGTCAGTATGTGTAGGTAATCCTGTCTAACGTGGCTTTGTTTTCCCAATATATCGCTCCTAGTAGGTACCAAAACATTCAAAAGGCCATTTTCTCAAAAGTGAGGTTACAAATTTATCAACTTTCAAAGCAGAATTACTTTCCCATTGTTCCTCAACTGATATACCATTTGATATACCATTTTCTAGCTCGGAATCTCTACTTTCATCCAATGTAAAAAACACAATTTCAATTGTTGCTACATAAGACCAAATCGAGCCGGTCGGTCACATTTCAGCATCAGTCATCTGGTCCGTGGTCCTCAGTAGGGACTATGTACAAGGAAAACATCTGTACGGCCCTCCCCCTCAGAGACAGAGACTGGGGAGGCAGTGTGGGTTTGCCATTACTCAGGATGGCTGATGACAGCCCCAGACAACCATCTGCTGGAGGTACGCTTCACTCTCCCTTCAGATCGATCAACGTCATGAATCTGTCTCCAGGTGTTCTCCTCTCGTACCTCTCCTATGGCGTGTGGAGGACACACTAACTGCAGCCGCAGCATTCCCACTCATCTCCTGCTGCTCTGTTTCTCCCACTGTTTTCCAATCTCTCCCACTCCCTCTCTACAGCTCCCATTCTCTCCCACTCTTTTCCAATCTCTCAAGCTCTCTCTCCACTTCCTCTCCCATTCTCAGCTCTCCATCTTAAAATTTCTGTCCTACCCATCACTGTCCTACCCTCTTAAGCGACTTATAGACCCGTCAATTACAGGCAGATCTTAATCATATTCCGCCAGGAAAGAACTGTGCAGGCTGGAAGAGAGGATGGAGGGGTGAAGTGGATTGGCAAGTCTCATTGACATGCTTTCCCATCTTTGTACAAATAAACCTACATTTTAAGTAAGGCATTCACCACAGCACCGGCTACCTCTATAACATTGGCTGCGTTTAGACAGGCAGCGCAATTCTGATATTTTTTCCAATAATAGATCTTTTGACCAATCACATGAGATCTTTTCAGAGCGGATCTGATTGGTCAAAAGACCAAACAGTGAAAAAAATATCAGAATTGTGCTGCCTGTCTAAACGCAGCCAATGTTACAGGAGTACCGGTGCGACACGTCAATATGGGCCAGCAGCTGCGAATGTAAAATGTTTTCTCCTGTCTAATCACCAGTCAGCTAATGTGCCTCTGGTTCCCTCAGGTTAAAATGTATTATAAACTGGGTGGTTCAAGCCCAGAATTCTGATTGGCTGAAAGCCGTGGTATACAGTGCCTTCGGAAATAATTCTGACCCCTTGACTTTTTCCACATTTAGTTAAATTACAGCCTTATTCTAAAATTGATTAAATTGTTTTTTTCCCCCCTCATCAATCTTTTGGAGTTTAAATCAAATGTTATTGGTCACATACACGTGTTTAGCAGATGTTATTGCGGTGTAGCGAAATGCTTGGGCTTCTTGCTCCGACAGTGCAGTAATATCTAACAAGCAATATCTAACAATTACACAACATATACCCAATACACACAAATCTAAGTAAGGAATTAATTAAGACTATATACGTATATGGACGAGCGATGTCAGAGTGGCATGGACCAAGATACAGTAGAATAGTATAGAATACCGTATATACATATGAGATGAGTAATGCAAGATATGTAAACATTATTAAGTGACTAGAGTTCAATTTCTTAAAGTGGACAGTGATTTCTAGTCTATGTCTATAGGCAGCAGCCTCTGTGCTAGTGATGGCTGTTTAACAGTCTGATGTCCTTGAAATAGAAGCTGTTTTTCAGTCTCTCGGTCCCAGCTTTGATGCACCTGTACTGACCTCGCCTTCTGGATGAAAGTGGGGTGAACAGGCAGTGGCTCGGGTGGTTGATGTCCTTGATGATCTTTTTGGCTTTCCTGTGACATCGGGTGCTGTAGGTGTCCTGGAGGGCGGGTACTTTGCCCCCGGTAATGCGTTGGGCAGACTGCGGCACCCTCTGGAGAGCCTTGTGGTTGTCGGCGGTGCAATTGCTGTACCAGGCGGTGATACAGCCCGACAGGGTGCTCTCAATTGTGCATCTGTAAAAGTTTGTGAGGGTTTTAGGTGCCAAGACAAAATTTCTTAGCCTCCTGAGGTTGAAGAGGCTCTGTTGCGCCTTCTTCACCACACAGTCTGTGTGGGTGGTCCATTTCAGTTTGTCAGTGATGTGTACGCCAAGGAACATAAAAGCTTTCCACCTTCTCTACTGCAGTCCCATCGATGTGGAAGTCCACGATCATCTCCTTTGTTTTGTTGACATTGAGTGAGAGGTTGTTTTCCTGGCACCACACTCCCAGAGCCTCGCAATTGTTGGTTAGCAAGCCTACTACTGTTGTGTCGTCTGCAAACTTGATGATTGAGTTACATCTACACACAACACACCATAATGAAATAAGTTTTGATAAATTTGTGGAGGTTTGTCAGTTTGGATGGGGAGCGTTGCTGCACAGCTATTTTCAGGTTTGTCCAGAGATGTTCGATCGGGTTCAAGTCCGGGCTCTGGCTGAGCCACACAAGGACATTCAGAGACTTGTCCCGAAGCCACTCCTGCGTTGTCTTGGCTGTACTTTGCTCTGATCATCTTTCCCTCTGACTAGTCTCCCAGTCCCTGCCGATGAAATACATCCCCACAGCATGATGCTGCCACCACCACCACCATGCTTCAACGTAGGGTTTCCTCCCGCTTGGAATTCAGGCCAAAGAGTTCACTCTTGGTTTCATCAGACCAGATAATCTTGTTTCTCATGGTCTGAGAGTCTTTAGGTGCCTTTTGGCAAACTCCAAGTGGGCTGTCATGTGCCTTTTACTTAGGAGTGGCTTCCATCCTGCATTACTTCGACCTCATAGCTTGGTTTTTGCTCTTATATAGACAGGTGTGTGCCTTTCCAAATCATATCCAATCAATTTAATTTACTACAGGTGGACTCCAATCAAGGATGATCAATGGATACAGGATGCACCTGAGCTCAATTTCGAGTCTCATAGCAAAGGGGCTGAATCCTTATGTAAATAAGGTATTTCTGTTTTTAATTTTTAATAATACATTTCCGAAAGCACTGTATCAGACCGTATACCACAGGTATGACAAGAAATGTATTTTTGCTGTTTTAATTACATTGGTAACCAGTTTATAATAGCAATAAGGAACCTCTGGGGGTTGTGGTATATAGCCAATATACCACGGCTAATGGCTTTACCAGGCACTCTGCGTTGCGTCTTGATTAAAAACCCTGAGTTGCCTTTTTGCTATTAAAAACTGGTTACCAACGTAATTAGACCAGTAAATAGTAATTTTGTCATACCCATTGTATACGCTCTGATATACCACGGCTTTCAGCCAATCAACATTAAGGGCTCTAACCGACCGGTTTATAATGCTTAATTAAACACTTCAATAATTTCTATTTTCTCTCCATTGGGTTTTAAAAGGTTCAATGGATCCATTGCTGTTTGTTGGTTAGAGCGAACAAATATAAAATGCATTTTCACAACTAAGGTGGGGGGGGGGTGTCACACTGCTAACTGCTATACGGCTAACACGGACCCTGCCTTTTGACTGTAAAAATGGGAGATAGCATAGCAGTGTGTTGTGTGGGACGTGGCTTCGGGCCGTCGGGTTCTTTGTGACACATTTTCTTGAAACTGTTGACGAGCATAATTACCTTCATCTGGATGAATTCATTGATCCAAAACTACAGAGAGCAAGATAATCCCAGCAATTAGATTTGATTTGTTGGATTTGTCTAGACCCTCTATCTAAGAACTCACTCTGCTGCACCAGGCATCATCAGACAGAGAGACACAGCCTTCAGGAATACTGATTCCCTCTCCAATACCCATCCTAATGTATATGCATTGTTTCTTGTTATGGCCAGTAGTAGATTTCTTGGCCAAATAACTGCCATTGATGTACTCTCATACTACTGTACTGCCTCCGAAGCAGTTAATATCAAAAAGTCCTACCTTTGTCCATGCATGCAATTCACAGTATTGATAAGAGCACTCTTTGGGTAAGTGGCTATGAACAAAGATTTTGTACAAATCCAGTTATATATCAGGCCTCGGGGGACATGAACATTTGAGTAATCTAGAAACGCTCTCTACCTTTTGGTAAAACTTACGGACCTATATTTATACAAAACATAAATATATACAGTATTGATTTATGGTCTTATTTACTGTTCATCCAAACGTGAATTTCTGTAATACCCCTGCCTTCCATTAGTCTAAAAAACAAAGCAAGAGTCAGTGCATGATGAATTATTATACTATTTAAATGATCATGTGAAAGCATATGTATTATTGTGTATAATAGCAGTGTGCTGTTCAGTATTTTACGTCATCAGCAGGAGGAGACCAGCTCATGAAATACCCATCGTCTGTCTTAATGACAACCACTCTCCCTAGTGACCATTATCACCACTCCATCACGGTTGACAACTCCACAGTGTTGCCCTCCCAGAGTGCAATAAACCGTTGCGTGACCCTGGACAACACCCTGTCGTTCTCTGCAAACATCAAAATAGTGACCTGCTCCTGTAGGTTCATGCTCAACAACATCCGTAGAGTACGACCCTACTTCACACAGGAAGAGGCGCAGGTCCTAATCCAGGCACTTGTCTTCTCCCGTCTGAACTACTGCAACTCGCTTGTTGGGCTCCCCGCTTGTGCCATCAAACCCCTGGAACTTATCCAGAACACTACAGCCCACCTGGTTTCTAACCTTCCCAAGTTCTTTCATCTCACCCCGCTCCTTCGCACACTCCACAGGCTTCCAGTCGAAGCACGCATCCACTACAAGACCATGGTGCTTATCTACGGGACAGCAAGAGGAACTGCCCCTCCCTACCTTCAGGCTATGCTCAAACCCTACACCCCAAACCGAGCTCCCGCTCAGCCCAGTCCAAGTTCTTCTCTGTCCTGGCACGCCAATGGTGGAACCAGCTTCCCCCTGAAGCTAGGACATCTTCCAAAAAACATCTGAAACCCTACCTCTTCAAACAGTATCTTAAATAATCGTCCTCCTCAGCTCCACCCCCACCCAAAAATAATAATACTGAACAAGCACTTGCACTTGACCCCCCCCCCCCCCCTTCTAACTGTGACTCTACTGATAGCTACTTTATTGAGAAAAAATTGACTTTCTATGCCTGTGATATGTGGTTGTCCCACCTAGCTACTGTATCTTAAGATGAATGCACTAACTAAGTCCCTCTGGATAAGAGCGTCTGCTAAATTACTAAAATGTACATTTAAAACACAGATACCCTACATAAACATGCATGAGCACAAATTAACAACTGCAGCACAAACACACACTACTCAGGCCCACTTACACGGATGCCTGCGCACATACACACACACACACACACACACACACACACACACACACACATGCATGGCACGTGTACACTCAGACACACACACAAGAACACACAGAGGTAACGTAAAAGCCGCCTCTGTGTGATGAAATAATCATTGAAGCTATTTCTTCTAAGAGAATGAACAATCAGCCCTAGTTTCATTCACTTCACTGCTCTTCTCCGTCTGTCCCTTACTCCATCCGTTCCATACAGATGAAATATTTACTAACTGAGGGCTTTCAAAGATGGACTTCTTCAGTGGACCCATGTCCAACCTAAAGCCTATCCCCAAGAACAGAGAAACATCATTCTCAGTAGTCTGTAGCCTAGGCCGATAAGCGTACATATTAATCATTCCCCACGCCAGTTTCACAGACCTAAGACTGTGAAAAGGGCCGAGCTCTCATTACTGCTCTGTGTGATAGCACTGCATCTCAAATACCCACCAGGCATCATTACCCAACGTGTCACAATTCTGAAGACACTTCTGAGACAACATTGATTCAATGCAGCAGTAATGAAACCTTGTACTGTTACGCATCTCATAAAGAGTCGAGTGACGCAGCGGAAAGACTTGAATGACATGGAAATGGAGGAAGAGGAGAATAGAGAGTAAATAGGGGTCACATTTTATTTGGATAGTCCGGATTTTCCATCTGTAGATGCTCTACTAATGTCCATATTATCAACAAACTATCGGTTGATAAGCAACTGCTTGTTAAGGTTACGTTAGTGTTAGGTTTAGAACAAGGGTAAGATTTGAGTTACGGCTAGGGTTAAGTGTAGGGTTAGGATAAGGGTTAGGGTTAGTAGATAGTTAGTTGAAATGTTATTGATAGTCTGTAGAGCATCTACAGATGGACTATCCAAATAAAGTGTTACCTAAAAAGGAGGTCCTACCCCCTGGTGTGGGGTGATGTGTGGGTGATTGGGCGTCCATTTGAATGTCTGTGTGCGCTCCGCAAAAGGAGCATTAGAGCTGGGACGATTTACCGATACCGACATTGCCTTCCTCTTACCGAAGCATTTAGCTTACATCTGTAATTTTCTGTGACTTTGCTAAACAACGTTCCTGCAGATTGTTCTAACACCATTATTTGATCAACAGTAATATGCAGTGCATTCGGAAAGCATTCAGACTACTTGACTTTTTCCACTTTTTGTTACGTTACAGCCTTATTCTAAAATGGATTAAATAAAAAAAAATCCTCATCCATCTACACACAAGACACCATAATTAAGAAGCGAAAAGTTTTTTAAAAATGTTTGCAAATGTATTAAAAATAAAAAACTGATATAAGTGTTCAGACCCTTTGCTATTAGACTCGAAATTGAGCTCAGGTGCTTCCTGTTTAAATTGATCATCCTTGATGTTGTACAACTTGATTGGAGTCCACCTGTGGTAAATTCAATTGATTGGACATGATTTGGAAAGGCACACACCTGTCTATATAAGGTCCCACAGTTGACAGTGCATGTCAGAGCAAAAACCAAGCCATGCGGTCGAAGTAATTGTCCGTAGAGTGCCGAGACAGGATTGTGTCGAGGCATTGAAGCACCCCAAGAACACAATGGCCTCCATCATTCTTAAATGGAAGAAGTTTAGAACCCCCAAGACTCTTCCTAGAGCTGGCTGCCCGGACAAACTGAGCAATCGGGGGAGAAGGGCCTTGGTCAGGGAGGTGACTAAGAACCAGATGGTGACAGAGCTCCAGAGTTCCTCTGGGGAGATGGGAGAACCTTCCAGAAGGACAGCCATCTCTGCAGCACTCCACCAATCAGGCCTTTATGGTAGAGTGGCCAGATGGAAAACACTCCTTAGTAAAAGCCACATGAGAGCCCGCTTGGAGTTTGCCAAAAGGCACCTAAAGACTCTCAGACCATGAGAAACAAGATTTTCTGGTCTGATGAAACCAATAATGAAACCAATATTGATTCTCTTTGGCCTGAATGCCAAGAGTCACGTCTGGAGGAAACCGGTCACCATCCCTGTCACCATTTTTTCAACGGCAGGGACTGGGAGACTAGTCAGGATCGAGGGAAAGATGAACGGAGCAAAGCAAAGAGAGATCCTTAATGAAAACCTGCTCCAGAGCGCTCAGGACCTCAGACAGGACAACGACCCTAAGCACACAGCCAAGACAATGCAGGAGTGGCTTCGGGAAAAGTCTCTGAATATGCTTGAGTGGCCCCAGCCAGAGCCCGGACTTGAACCCAATCTAACATCTCTGGAGAGACCTGAAAATATCTGTGCAGCGACGCTCCCAGACAACCTGACAGATCTTGAGAGAATCTGCAGAGTAAAATGGGAGAAACTCCCCAAATACAGGTGTGCCAAGCTTGTAGCGTCATACTCAAAAAGACTTAAGACTGTAATTGCTGCCAAAGGTGCTTCAACAAAGTACTGAGTAAAGGGTCTGAATACTTATGTAATTGGGATATTTGCAAAAATTGCTAAAAAACGGTTTTCGCTTTTTCATTATGGGGTATTGTGTGTAGATTGATGAGGATTTTTTTTTATATATACATTTTAGAATAAGGCTGTAACCCAACAACATTTTGAAAAAGTCAAGGGGTCTGAATACTGTCTAAATGCACTGTATGCATTATGTTCATTCCATTTTGCTTACGTCTGTAATTTTCTGTGACTTTGCTACACAACGTTCCTGTAGATTGTTCTAACACCATTATTTGGTCAACAGTATATATGCATTATGTTGATTCCTACTATGAAAGCATCTGCCTGTCCCTGTTTGGCTGTCACCTGCTGACTCTCACTCTCACCGTGACACTGAGGAGGGAGAGATGCATTCTGAGAAGCACAAGCATATGACCATTGCTTAAAAGGGTATTGCATGAAAGGCAATTTTCTAAGAAACTACTGTTGTTTTAGTTACAGAGAGGAACGTCACAGCTTTCTGTGAGTATATCATGTTTTTCTCACCTCTTAATATTGAGTTCATGGCACCCCTTTACAACTGGAGTAGGCTGTAGTTAGTATAGTTTTGATGCGCCTGTGGAGCGGAGCCGAGCATGTCATTTGCCGTGAATAGGCCTACATCAATAGCCTAGGTATAGCAATAGAACGTTTTTGTACGACATTAGGATACATTTACTGATAGATTAATCAATTAGCCTACATGGCTATCTAGCAACAATATCATATTTAGAGTTTTGAGTTCCCACTTCCTCAAGTGGTGAATACCTAAAATACACTGAGTGTACAAAACATTAAGAACACCTTCCTAATATTGCGTTGCACCCCCCCCCCCACCTTTTGCACTCAGAACAGCCTCAATTCGTCGGGGCATGGACTAGGGCCATGGACAAGGTGCTTGGGTATTCGAAACAGTGACCTTTCGGTTACTGGCCCAACGCTGTAACCGCTAGGCTACCTGCCGCCCTTTGGGTGGTGGACCATTCTTGACGCACACAGGAAACTGTTGAGTGTGAAAAAACCCAGCAGCGTTGCAGTTCTTGACACAAACCGGTGCACCTACTACTATACCCCGTTCAAAGGCACTTAAATACTTTGTCTTGCCCATTCACCCTCTGAATGGCGCACACACACAATCCATGTCTCAATTGTCTCAAGGCTTAGAAATCTTTCTTTAACCTGTCTCCTCCACTTCATCTACACTAATTAAAGTGGATTTAACAAGTGACATCAATAAGGGATCATAGCTTTCACCTGGATTCACCTGGTCAGTCTATGTCATGGAAAGAGCAGGTGTTCATAATGTTTTGTACACTCAGTGTAGCTTATAGGCCAATATGCACAAAGATGTTGGCAAATTATTTGAAGAGCCGAAAAGAAGTCTGATAATTCTGGATCCTATTTTGACGGGTTGCACATCAAAATATCATTAACGCATTTCCTGGATATGTTCGATGAAATAGCTTATTTTTTTTAATCATAGGCTACCATCTCAGCTGTCTTACTTGGCACGGGAAAAAATTATTCTACAGCCCTGCCGCTAATGTCAAGTAACTGTCCATTAAACATTCTTTTTATAATTGTATATTTTTTATCGAGCAAAATATTGACATATATCGTAATATGACTTTGTCCATATCGCCCAGCGCTAGCACCTGATCGTAATTTAAAGCAGATTTATCGTTATCGCAAATAATTGTCCATTTATCGCAGTATGGATTTTTGTCATCATCAACTTTGTCACCATGGAGCATTGTCATCATCATCTTCGATATACAGCCAAGATGGTGTGTCCCAGTGTAGTGGGCAGAGTAAAGCAGAGTGTGGGGTCCTACCTCAGGTTTGGGGATGAAGGCCCGCCCTGGGATGGTGAAGCAGCTCTTTACAGTACAGAGGTACTGGGCCATGATGGACAGACGGCTCCTCTGTCTGCTGGCTGTGCTGGCTGTCAACCTCTGGAGAGGGGAACCCAACATATTTGGTCTGTATAATATACAGCCCTGAACAGTAGATAAAGGCTGAATAATACAAACGGAACAGCAGTTCCTGATTCAGGAAAACCGACTGAGTGTGAATAAACAGTAGTGAAGAGCGCACGTACTTCTGCCACTTCTTTCTGGAAAGTAAGGGTGAGTCTGGTCCGGCCGTAAACAAAGGGTCCAGTTCTGTTGGATATGTTCTCCAGCCACTTGATGATGAGAGGAGTGGACACACTGAAGGGAAGGTTCCCTATGATATGCAGGTCCGGTGGATCTGAGGAGGGACAGCTGTAATAGGTTACACTGTTGCATGTCGTAAAACATTGCACAAAATCAATGTACTGTTTGTTCCAGACATAAAGCAATCTAGCAGGTACTTCCATCAATAGATAGATAGATAGATAGATAGATAGATAGATAGATAGATAGATAGATAGATAGATAGATAGATAGATAGATAGATAGATAGATAGATAGATAGATAGATAGATAGATAGATAGATAGATAGATAGATAGATAGATAGATAGATAGATAGATAGATAGATAGATAGATAGATAGATAGATAGATAGATAGATAGATAGATAGATAGATAGATAGATAGATAGATAGATAGATAGATAGATAGATAGATAGATAGATAGATAGATAGATAGATAGATAGATAGATAGATAGATAGATAGGTACTTTATTGCTCCCCCGGGGGGGGAATTTCATAATCAGTCAAGTGACAAAAATCTACCTCAATACTAAGTCTACTTTTTCATCACACTCACCATCCTCCCATGCCTTGGTTATGACTTTTGGGAATCCTCTGTCCATTCTGTAAGTTAGTATGTCACCATGGACAACCCTGAGCTTCCCTGGTGCTGCTTCAGACAAGAGCTGTGGAAACGGACATAGCATCTTACAGGTACCTGAGAATTTAAACTACATTACTGTTTTGTTGGTGTTTCCTTCCAATTTGGGCAATTATTTGAAAGACAATCCCTTCCTGCATGTTCTTCTGTTAGGTACCTTCAGTCCAGGTATGAAGCGGTTGTCCTTCTCCACCACCAGCAGGTCTGCAGCCCCAGCATTGAGGATGGAGCGGGTCAGCCCTCCAGGTCCAGGACCCACCTCACACACATGGGTGTCCCTCAGACTGCCTGCCTGGCGCACAATCTTATCTACACAGTTCAGAAAACACAGTGACCAGGGTGTACTACTTACTCCCATTGGAATGGGTTGGATATAGTCAAACTATATTGAAAGCAGGTGCTTCCACACAGGCGTGGTTCCTGAGTATATTAAGCAATTAACATCCAGATGTCAACCCAACTGAACACCTATGGGAGATTCTGGAGCGGCACATGAGACAGCGTTTTCCACCACCATCAACAAAACACCAAATTGTGGAATTTTTTGTGGAAGAATGGTGTAGCATCCCTGGAATAGAAAGCGCATTTAGGGCCCTTTAAATGGAGAACGCGGACAGAATCACGGAATCCAGACTTAATACGAAATTAAACAATATGAAAACATTGAACTTAGTAGGAAATCAACTAAATGCATTGAACTTATTAGAAAATAATAAAATGCATCAGATTCGTATTTTCCAGCAACTTTCTGAAACGACAGAGGAATGCCCGTCTGTGTGCGGTGCACACGTATGTCTACACTTTGTGTAGCCATTAGCGATTATGCTAATGATTACCTTCTTCTGGTAGAGATGGAAAGGCTTTCCCAAAAAACCTTCTCAATGAAATGTTAACTACGATTTGCATCAATCCATTGGCCATTTGCTTTGCAAACTCTGCAATCACATGAGCGCTACAGAAACATCGCTAACCAAACAACCCTCTCTTGTTGGTGCACTCTTGCATTAAAGGGTTACTAGGCCTACACCCATTTCTTAAGACTTTTCCTAGTCTCCTGATGTGGTTTAATCATTGTTGTGGACTTAAAACATAACATTTTGTTATTTTTCTATTTTGGAAAAAAATATCTAAAAAAAATATATATATATAAAAATAATAATGGATAAAAATACATAAAAAATACAATAATTAGTCCCAAGTATTGAAGCTGTTCTGGTGGCAACGCCCTATTAAATCACTTTATGTTGGTGTTTCCATTATTTTGGCAGTTACCTGCATCAATGCACTTTTTGATATTTTGATATTCAAGAATAGTGTACTCCATATGTATATGACTTGCAGGCTAAATAAAGGTTGGCAGTAGCACTGTATTTTAGCATACAAATATGCCTGGCTCCTATCTCTCCTTGGCAAAGCTGGCTATGCTTCCTTAATGCTTTTATCTAAAACAGAAACCTAGTTCAAGGGCACCAGATCAGATCTGGAGCACTGCATCACTGATATAACCACATCAGTAGTGTCTGCTGCTTGTGGACAAGCCTACGTTGGGCACTTCACTTCAGTACACTGAATGTGATGTGAACAGGGGGAAGAAATAACACCATTGTGTAGAAGACAGTGTACCAGCTGTTGGTGCATTGCAGCTAGAGGAGAAGGCTGACTCACCTGTGAGCCTCATGTCCAGGAGAAAGTTCTGGGACAGCTGTTTCTCTGCTCGCAGGTTGTACAGCTTGATTACCTCCCCAATGGTGGGCAGGGGAGGCAGGCGAAATGACGCTATCTTTCTGGGAGCCGCCATCCCTCAAACCGTGCTGCTGTGCAAATATAAAGGGTGGTACCGTAGTAAGAATTTGATGATTAATACACATCTTCAATAGGGGAGAAATTACGCTGAGAGGGTAAACGTCAGGAGTAATTAGTGATAGTTTAGAGATCTGGGGATTATCTGCTGATCTCCCACAATGAAGATAAACATGCTAATGGCTCCAGGTTCCATTTTAGAATTAGGAATTCGAATAAAATACTCTATTAAAAGCACAACTGCTATTGTCAAGGAATGATCAACGGTAGCAAGTGAAAATACAGGGTGTAACATCTGAGGATTAAAAACATGATCTTGATCGCCGCCCAGTGGATAAATGACCAACCTACATTGTGTTATGAAATAGATTTTGGGCAGTTATGGATGTGTCCTGCCAAACATTGTGGAATGACTGTGTGTTGGTTCTGCCCCATAATGTCAATACCAGAAACCCTATACCCACTCCAATTTGCATACTGCACCACCAGATCCACAGATGAAGCTTTCTTTATTGGACTCCACACTGCCCTTTCCCACCTGGACAAAAGGAACACCTAAGTGAGAATGCTATTCATTGACTACAGCTCAGCGTTCAACACCATAGTGCCCTCAAAGCTCATCACTAAGCTAAGGACCCTGGGGCTAAACACCTCCCTCTGCAACTGGTTCCTGGACTTCCTGACGGGCTGCCCCCAGGTGGTAAGGGTAGGTAACAACACATCTGCCACGCTGATCCTCAACACGGTGGCCCCTCAGGGGTGCGTTCTCAGTCCCCTCCTGTACTCCCTGTTCACCCATGACTGCATGGCCGGGCACGACTCCAACAACATCATTACATTTGCAGACGACACAACAGTGGTAGGCCTGATCACCGACAATGATGAGACAGCCTATAGGGAGGAGGTCAGAGACCTGGACGTGTGGTGCCAGGATAACAACCTCTCCCTCAACGTGATCAAGACAAATGAGATGATTGTGGACTACAGTAAAAAGAGAACCGAGCACGCCCACATTCTCATCGACAGGGCTGTAGTGGAGCAGGTTGAGAGCTTCAAGATGGTGTCCCCATTACCAACAGACTATCATTGTCCAAACACATCAAGAAAGTTGTGAAAAGGGCACGACAAAGCCTATTCGCCCTTGGCATGGGTCCTCAGGTCCTCAAAAGGTTCTACAGCTGCACCATCGAGAGCATCCTGACTGGTTGGATCATTTGCATTTCAATATGCAGTTTTAGAAACTGTTCTTTGTTTTGTAAGCATTACATGGCAAAGTAGCCAGAAGGTTTTGGATTTGCAGACACCACAGACAAGGGTGAAAAGATCTCCATTATAATAAAAGCACTGCATGAACCTATCATTATTTGCGGTTCAAGCAAATATAAATATAAAGTTTGGAACAGTTCTAAAGTTGGCTATCACCTAAAACGTTAGTGCAACAAAACCAGTTACACAGCAGCCGCATATCACAAATTAGGCCTACACAGAGTATACAAAACATTAAGAGCACCTGCTCTTTCCATGACAGACTAACCAGGTGAAAGCTATGATCCATTGTTGATGTCACTTGTTAAATCCACTTCAAATCAGTGACAGGTTAAAGAAGGATTTTTAGGCCTTGAGACATGGATTGTGTATGGCTTTGTGTATTATGTATGTCTTTTTCTTTGCAACTCTGCCTAGAAGGCCAGCATCCCGGAGTCACCTATTCACTGTTGACGTTAAGGCTGGTGTTTTGCCGGTACTATTCAATGAAGCTGCCAGTTGAGGACTTGTGAGGACTCTGTTTCTCACACTAGACACTAATGTACTTGTCTTCTTGCTCAGTTGTGCACCGGGGCCTCCCACTCCTCTTTCTATTCTAGTTAGAGCCCGTTTGCGCTGTTCTGTAAAGGGAGTAGTACACAGTGTTGTACGAGATCTTCAGTTTCTTGGCAATTTCTCACATGGAATAGCCTTCATTTCTCAGAACAAGAATAGACTGATGAGTTTCAGAAGACGTGACTGCAAGAGACCGGTTATGTCTGAGCAAAATAAGGACAAATAAATACTAATCTAAATCTTTGAATTTGTTGTTAAAATGCAAGACAATTGTTTGGTTGCGGGACAAAGGGTTAAAATGCGGGACTGTCCCGTAGTTTTCATAACTTACATTGTTACAAGGATCGACTGAATGTTGTTGCTAGCAAATCGCGCGATCAGTTATCAATAATCAACTCAGCCTCGATTTAATAGAATGGAGTTGAGCGTTCGTCAGGTAACCTTCAACAAGCAACGTGATACATTGTTACTAATTATTGACCATGAAGAGATCGTGCTCTTTCTAAACCAACTTTGCTGAAACTGTGGCTAGCAACTCAAAACGTGTAACTCTGTAGCTATACTAGCTAACTAGCCAACTGAGAAGCCAGCAGCATGTAGCTACGTTTAGCTATTTTTAGGGTAAAAGCTTCTGACCTGAAACAGATTTAGATTCACAAATTCGTCAGTGCAATATATGACTGCTAAAACCAAAAGTGAACCTTAAAACACAAGCCTAGAAAGGTAAAAGCATTGACCTGATAACACGTTTCTCACCAGGTTGGATGTCCCTTCCTGAAATATTGCTGTCGTCAGGAAACTAGTAGGTTGACATCCAATGGGATTGCAGCAATTGCTTCTGCAACCAATCAAATTGGGAGAGGCGGGACTTCAGGTTGCCCTTGAACGTCCACATCTTGTTGATGTAATGATAGATTATGGCCAACAGAGGGAAGCATTTTGATAGCAAGCTTCTACCATTCAAAAGAGAAACACTATTTTCACGCCACTTCGATACAGCTACGACCAGAAGTGACTTCTTCGTAACACATTAGGATAATTTACGCAGCAGGTTAGGATAATTAGGTTAAGGTTAGGAAAAGGGTTAGGGTTATTGAAAATGCTTTCCTAACCTGCTATGAAAATGCCTTCCGGTCGTAGCTGTAGCGAAGTGCCATGAAAAGTGTGTCCCTAATCCAAAACTACATTACATACAATATACATTTTTGATTGATGTATTCCCTGGAGAACAATTAATTATGGTTCTGTCATGATTTCTCATCCTCATGTTTGATCTGTCTTCTATTTACAACAGTGGACAACATTTACTCGTGGGCATATAACGCAAACGTCTAGCAACCCAAAGATGTTTTGAAATATAATAAATATTTGACAGATGCATGGAGCTTAAAGCAGAACAGATTTTGACATGTTTATTGTCCAAATGTATATGAATCAGACATGGGATGAGAATGGAATATATTCAGATCTAATTTTCATACAGTGCTATTACTATTAAATGTAACATTGTACTAACAAATTACATGATAAACAGCTCTTTTTCAATGTCCCCACAGACAGAAGCAACATTTTATGGATGAGTAGCCAGTACAGCATATGGGAAGATGTATAATTTCAACATTTACTTATTATAAAGATTTCTAATAATAGCTTGGTATAAACATCATTAGGACATTAGTAGGCCTTGACCGCACACACAGATATTGCATTTTTGGGGCAAATAAAACGCCTCCTGAAGTGTCACTGTACACAGAACAGTCATTGGTTAGGCAGCACAAAAGGCTCTACATCAGCAAGAGCAGGGCAAGCCAGGGCTCATAATTGGGATAGCATATCCATTGCAGTGAGTAATGCAGTGTAGTCTAGTTACATATACACCATCCTAGCGGAGCAAAAACTCAGGAAGTACATTTTCTTAGAAATATAACACAGAGTATCAGATCTCAACAATGATTGGAGAATAGTTCAACATCACCAAATAATTTCAACATTTACTCAGGCACTTATTATAAAGATTTCTAATAATATCTTGGTATTAACATCATTATAAATTCAGCTTCAGACTAATTATATTATCTTCAGCAAGATGGAGCTACTGTAGGAGAGTGATTCATCATATCAGGTTTTGGCTAAGGAGGATCCATTGTGCACACACAGCTGTTGGTTAGAATGAACCCTGTGGCCCTGGGTCCCTCATCTCCCTGGCAGCTCTGTTCACAGTACAGGGAGGGTCAGGGTGTCACAAACTCTTTTTGTTGAAATGGAAACGCTCCCCTCGAGGGTCTGTGGATGAGTGGCAGTTACAGACCCCGCTGTAGCCGACCTTGCGGAGAGGAGAGAGACAGTAAAAAGCAGTCTGTCTGGGATGCTGCTGCTGCTATGGAAACAAGTCGACCAATCACGTACTTCAAAGAATGCTTCATATGGACCTACTGTCTTCCCTGTCACTCCCGGAAAGTCACCTTTATGACAATTTATTCTGTTAAGATGCCATTATTTAATTAGTATTGACTAGCATTGAACAAATCAGTGCCCTACAGACGGATAGTGCTGCATGCATATTTTAGAGGTAGCCCTACCTCCATGTATGGTAGAACTGAACACTGAGAATCATACATTTAACAAGTATTATCTAAATGTACACATTTTTCAAACACCTGAAACAGATTTTTCCTGCAATCTAATCATTATGCCTACTTCTATGTAAAAAATAAAACAAATGTATAGGTTGTCTAAGCATACCTCTTTACCTGTTCAAGTTATTTTATATCAAGCCATGAATATGTACTAATATTTCACAAATAAATTCATGATCTGTAAATATGTTCAACATAGCTCACAAATAGAACTACAATTTGAACAAACGATTTGTGAGCAAATGTTGAGATCTAAAATGTACAACTGTGGAATGTGCATTTGCACATTCAAAAAGTGCTTGTGGATCTGTATTCGGTAATTACAGAAATTATATATATTTTTCCTCCTGTTGATGTATTACAATCCACAAATGTGGCTTCAGACACAAAGATTGGGATAATCTTTGTGTCACATGACACACAGAGTGCAGCAGTGTCTCATTCTAGCTAGAATAGCCATCTATTTACATTTATTTATTCAACAAATTATGTTAACATTTTCATCAAATGCCTTTCATATGAATGTTAAATTCGACCACTGGAGCATTCAACGCCGAGTGTGTGCTTTCAAAATCAGCTCACTAGCCAAGCTAGCTAGCTAACTGGCTAAGGTTGCACACTACCGATAGCTAGCAGTCGATCTCATCAGCTGTTTAGACTAACAACCAAGTTAAACTAGCTAGTTAATTATTAATTCAGGAATGTGTCAATTATACTAAACAATAATATAAACGCAACATGTAAAGTGTTGGTCCCGTTTCATGAGCTGAAATAAAAAGGTCCTAGAAATGTTCCCTACACACAAAAAGCTTATTTATCTCAATGTTGTTTTACATCCCTGTTAGTGAGCATTTCTCCTTTGCCAAGATAATTCATCCACCTGACAGGTGGCATATCAAGAAGCTGATTAAACAGCAGGTCCACCTTGTGCTGGGGACAAAAGGCCACTAAAATGTTTTGTCACAACACAGATGTCAAGTTTTGAGGGAGTGTGAAATTGGCATGCAGACTGTAGGAATGTCCACCAGAACTGTTGCCAGAGAATTTAATGTTCATTAAATTCATACACAGATTCAATGACAAAGACCAGAGGTTTTCCAATGCCTCACAAAGAATGGCACCTATTGGTAGATACAAATAAAAAAAAAGAAGCAGACATTGAATATCACTTTGAGCATGGTGGCGTTATTAATTACACTTTGGATGGTGTATCAATACACCCAGTCACTACCAAGATACAGGCATCCTTCCTAACTCAGTTGCCGGAGAGGAAGGAAACCTCTCAGGGATTTCACCATGAGGCCAATGGTGACTTTAAAACAGTTACAGTTTAATGACTGTGATAAGAGAACTGAGGATGGATCAGCAACATTGTCGTTACTCCACAATACTAGCCTAATTGACAGAGTGAAAAGAAGGAAGCCTTTAGAGTGTAAAAATATTCCAAAACATGCATGCTGTTTGCAACAAGGCACAAAAGTAATACTGCAAAAAATAAAGCAATTCACTTTGTCCTGAATACGAAGTGTTATGTTTGGGGTAAATCCAATACAACACATTACTGAGTACCGCTATCCATATTTTCAAGCATAGTGGTGGCTGCATCATGTTATGGGTATGCTTGTAATCGTTAAGGACTGGCGAGTTTTTCAGGATAAAAAATAAACAGAATGGAGCTAAGCACAGGCAAAATCCTAGAGGAAAACCTTGTTCAGTCTGCTTTCGACCGGACACTGGGAGATTAACTTTCAGCAGGACAATAACCTATAACACAAGGCCAAATCTACACTGGAGTTGCTTACAAAGAAAACAGTGAATGGTCCTGAGTGGTCAAGTTACAGTTTTGACTTAAATCTACTTGAAAATCTATTGCAAGACCTGAAAATGGTTGTCTAGACAATGATCGACAACCAATTTGACAGAACTTGAAGAATTATTAAAAGAATAATGGGAAAATGTTGCACAATCCAGGTGTGGAAAGCTCCTAGAGACTCACACAGAAAGACTCAAGTTCAAGTTATAACTTTATTTGCAATTGAAATGCAGCAGAGGAGCACATGAGACATAAAAAACATAACATCCACAAACACAATGATACTGAATAACAATGGGCTAGTACATCAGTCCTGGGCTGACAGCCATCAATGTAAATATTATGTACAACATTAGCAGCAGCAAAAAAAGTATAGCGATAGTACAAAGTTACATAAAAATTAAAGTGCACATCCTCAAATCACGTCAATATCATCATAAAAAATATGCTGAACAAAATCATCATCATCACATTACCATAATCATCATCATCATCCCATTGATATGACAACCAAGGACAATAATACCAGTTCCAGTTCGGACAAACTAGCCTAACTCCTCCTCTTCCCTGTATTCAAAGAGCAATGGCCATAAGGGTGAAGGAGTGCTTGTAACGGTTGGTCTTGACAGTGGGGAATCAATCCTATCTGACAGTGCCCAGCCTTTGCACAATGATCTAAACCCTAAACCCCTTAATGGTATATGCTGAACCACACTACTGACATGTTACCATATTCTGGGTGAATATATAAAAATAAAAAATCTTAATTACACAGCTGATTCAAATAATCAAAGCTTGATTATAAGTTGATTATTTGAATAATAATCAACTTATGATAGGCCACCCCCTTGGGGTCCCCAGGACTGAGATTGGGAAATGCTTCTATAGGTCCTTGGCCGAATCATCAGTCAGCTCAAACAACTCAGGAAGGGCCTGAAAGAAACGAGAGCTTGACTAGTGGGGAGTTGCAGGTGGGTCCAAAAGCAGCTGGTCAGTGGTCTGAATGGACAGCTCAGTGGGAATAGAATAACAATATTGAGTTAGATGTCAGCTGGGCAGCACACACTACTTGTTACACAGAACAAGACATTTAAAATAGCATGTTATTAAGCTATTTGATCGAGCTTATAAACAGGAGTCACTCAAGAAAAGGAGGCAAGTGGACCACATGCTGAAACCCAAGCCAATAGCACACACTTGCTGTTCCTGTTGACTTGTAAATAATTTCCCTGTGTGTGTGTGTGTGTGTGTGTGTGTGTGTGTGTGTGTGTGCGTGTGTGTGTGTGTGTGTGTGTGCGTGCGTGTGTGTGTGTGTGTGTGTGTGTGTGTGTGTGTGTGTGTGTGTGTGTGTGTGTGTGCGTGCGTGTGTGTGTGTGTGTGCGTGCGTGTGTGTGTGTGTGTGTGTGTGTGTGTGTGTGTGTGTGTGTGTGTGTGTGTGTGTGAATGGATGACAGGGTGGGTCAATGTGTGTGAATCGATGCATGTAGTCTTTCTGCACTTCAATGTGCCATTATTATGCAGTTTTACATATTCATAAGCTTGATCAGGTTGTCACAGGTTTACATTTAACTGGTAATTTCATACTTCAAAACATTTTCTTCATAACAATTAACAATTATCTTGAACCATTATCCTAACATGGTCTGTGCATTGTTATACAATTAAACCCCTTGTCAGGTTAATAATTTTTGAGACACTGCATCTCAGTGCTGGAGGCGTCACTACAGACAACCTGGTTCGAATCCAGACTGTATCACATGGAAGAGCAGAGGTATTTCTGTGTCTTCCATTCCTGTGGCGGTCCTCATGAAGCTGGTTGAGAGAATGCCAAGAGTGTGCAAAGCTGTCATCAAGGCAAAGGGTGGCTATTTGAAGAATCTCAAATATAAAATATATTTTTGGTTACTACACGATCTCCATATGTGTTATGTCATAGTTTTGATGTCTTCACTTTTATTCAATTACAATTTTAAAAAATAGTGCAAATAAAGAAAAACCCTTGAATGAGTAGTATTCCAAACTTCTGGCCCCCGGTGTATATATATTTTTTTAAATAATACAAAGATATTGAACTGACAGTAATCAGACACGTAATATGTATCGACTAGGAAACAACATATTAATAAATGTAAGGATGCACAACAAATGACTTGGCTAGCTAGCAAGCAAGCTTACGTGGAGCAGAAAACAGCTAGCTGAATTTCTAAAGTTTTTAATGAGATAATGTTACAATATCTTACCTCCACCCCAGTCAGGAAAGAGTGCTTTGTTTTGGGCGGCGCACAATTGTCGTCTGAGTTTGGCCGGCGTAGGCTATCATTGTAAATAAGAATTGGTTCTTAACTGACTTGCCTAGTTAAATAAAGGTTAAATATATATATATATATATTTTTTTTTTTTATTGCCTTGCCAAAGCATCAATTGCTCTGTTTAGTCTCTGGAGCTCTGCTGGTCGGCTACTAGATTGATGAGGGAAAATATCTGTTTAATAAATGTTTTAATAAGGCTGTAACGTAACAAAATGTGGAAAAAGGATTGTAATGAATGTGCTGATAGACATACTTTTTATAATGGATCTTGCCCAGAATTTCCGTATTCGGTTCACCAGCAATGACACCGAGGTAGGTGAAGTCTGCATTTTCCAAATAAATGTTTATGAAAGCTATCACATGGTTGTAAATGTGAGCTCTAAAATTAGTTTATTAGGATCAAGTTCGATCCCCACGTGAATTATTTTAAAGTTCGCTACACGTGTTGGGACAGTGACACATTTATTGTTGTTTTGGCTACAGAACTACAGTACTTTGGATTTGAAATGATACAATGACTGAGGTTAAAGTGCACACTGCTTTAATTTTAGGGTATTTTCATACATATTGGGTTTACCGTTTAAAATTACAGCACTTTTTGTACATAGTTCCCCCATTTTAAGGGACCAAAATTATTGGGACGAATTCACTTATGTGCATTAAAGTAGTATAAAGTTAAGTATTTCGTCCTATATTTATTGCACACAATGAACTACATCAAGCTTGTTGGATGCATTTGCTGTTTGTTCTGGTTGTGTTTCAGATTATTTTGTTTCCAATAGAAATGAATGGTAAACAATGTATTGTATCATTTTGGAGTCACCTTTATTGTAAATAAGAATATAATATGTTTCTAAACACTTCTACATTAATGTGGATACTACCATGAATTATCCATAAAACATGCATATTGTTTGCAATAAGGCACTAAAGTAAAACTGCAAGAAATGTGGCAAAGATATTAACTTTATGTCCTGAATACAAAGTGTTATGTTTGTGGCAAATCCAACAGAACGCATCACTGAGTACCACTTCATACTTTCAAGCATGGTGGTGGCTGCATCATGTTATGTGTATGCTTGTCATCGTCAAGGACTAGGGAGTTTCAGTCTGCTTTCCAACAGAAACTGGGAGACAAATTCACCTTTCAACAGAACAATATCCTAAAACACAAAGCCAAATATACACTGGAGTTGCTTAACAAAAACAATATTGAATGTTCCCGAGTGGCCTCGTGTCACGATTGTGTGTGTGGAAAGACCAAAGCGCAGCGCAAGGATAGTAGTTCGACGTGGTTTTTTAATATACTATGTACCTACGTTAGTAAATACTTTGTATATACAAAAAGGGAATGACGAACTAACGAACACAGAAAACAAAACACTAAGGAAAAACGTCACGTTAACAAAACACACTAATTAACGGACGTAACGAAAACACACTTACTTTCACCGTGACTGCGAATTATAACGACAACGACCCACACCCGAGTGAAGGACAGACTCAACATATATGGGATCCCTAATTAGAGACAATGCGTTGCAGCTGCCTCTAATTTGGGATCCAACCCAAACCCCACACAGAAACAGAAAAGAACGACACTGTCAGACTCTGACCATAGCTACATAGAGAAGCAAATAGGCGAAGTGGACAGTTTTGTCCCATGCCCCTTCCTTATAACCGGTCCCGGGCTGGGTACTGGTGGGGCAAACGGCTCCGGCCATGGAGCGGGGAAAACAACCGAGCCCGGACTGGGCACCGGTGGGGCGGACTGCTCAGGCTCAGAAGCGGGGCAGACGGCTGAACCCGGACTGGGTACCGGTGGAGCGGACTGCTCTGGCTTAGGAGCGGAACAGACGGCTGAACCCGGACTGGGTACCGGTGGAGCGGACTGCTCTGGCACTGGAGCGGAGCAGACGGCTGGACCCGGAATGGGTACCGGTGGAGCGGACTGCTCTGGCCCTGAGGCGGAGCAGACGGCTGGACCCGGATTGGGTACCGGTGGAGCGGACTGCTCTGGCACTGAGGCGGAGCAGACGGCTGGACCCGGATTGGGTACCGGTGGAGCGGACTGCTCTGGCACTGAGGCGGAGCAGACGGCTGGACCCGGATTGGGTACCGGTGGAGCGGACTGCTCTGGCACTGAGGCGGAGCAGACGGCTGGACCCGGATTGGGTACCTTCGCTGGAGGTTCCGGGCTATGGACCTTGGATGACGGCTCAGGGCTGCTGGCCTTCGCTGGAGAAGTTCAAGATGACGGTCAATCTCCCTTGGTCTGGGGCACCATGCAAGATCTCACCTCGTGGGGCATCAATGATCATGAGGAAGGTGAGGGATCAGCCCAGAACTACACGGCAGGACCTGGTCAATGACCTGAAGAGAGCTGGGACCACAGTCTCAAAGAAAACCAGTAGTAACACACTGCGCCGTCATGGATTAAAATCCTGCAGCGCACGCAAGGTCCCCCTGCTCAAGCCAGCGCATGTCCAGGCCCGTCTGAAGTTTGCCAATGACCATCTGGATGATCCAGAGGAGGAATGGGAGAAGGTCATGTGGTCTGATGAGATAAAAATAGAGCATTTTGGTCTAAACTCCACTCGCCGTGTTTGGAGGAAGAAGAAGGATGAGTACAACCCCAAGAACACCATCCCAACCGTGAAGCATGGAGGTGGAAACATCATTCTTTGGGGATGCTTTTCTGCAAAGGGGACAGGACGACTGCACCGTATTGAGGGGAGGATGGATGGGGCCATGTATCGCGAGATCTTGGCCAACAACCTCCTTCCCTCAGTAAGAGCATTGAAGATGGGTCGTGGCTGGGTCTTCCAGCATGACAACGACCCGAAACACACAGCCAGGGCAACTAAGGAGTGGCTCCGTAAGAAGCATCTCAAGGTCCTGGAGTGGCCTAGCCAGTCTCCAGACCTGAACCCAATAGAAAATCTTTGGAGGGAGCTGAAAGTCTGTATTGCCCAGCGACAGCCCCGAAACCTGAAGGATCTGTATGGAGGAGTGGGCCAAAATCCCTGCTGCAGTGTGTGCAAACCTGGTCAAGAACTACAGGAAACGTATGATCTCTGTAATTGCAAACAAAGGTTTCTCTACCAAATATTAAGTTCTGCTTTTCTGATGTATCAAATACTTATGTCATGCAATAAAATGCAAATTAATTACTTAAAAATCATACAATGTGATTTTCTGGATTTTTGTTTTAGATTCCATCACTCACAGTTGAAGAGTACCTATGATAAAAATTACAGACTTCTACATGCTTTGTAAAAGTGGGAAAACCTGCAAAATCGGCAGTGTATCAAATACTTGTTCTCCCCACTGTATGTAAATGTGATATTTCAGTTATTTTCTTTTTATAGATTTGCAAACATTTCTAAAAATCTATTTTTGCTTCGTCATTATGGCGTATTGTGTGTAGATTGATGAGGAAAAATATCTGTTTAATACAAGGCTGTAACGTAACAAAATGTGGAAAAAGTCAAGGGGTCTGAATACTTTCCGAATGTACTGTATTTTTTATTTTACAGGAAGTAGTGGTTTGTCATCATGGTTCTTGCAACCTTTTGTCAATCTGATCGGAATTCCCTTAGCTGTGGATTGTAATGAATGTGCTGATAGACATACTTTTTATAATGGATCTTGCCCAGAATATCCGTATTCGGTTCACCAGCAATGACACCGAGGTAGGTGAAGTCTGCATTTTCCAAATAAATTTTTATGAAAGCTATCACATGGTTGTAAATACCTGTGGTGCAACAGACAAACACAAAGTATTGAAAACTTTTTTTCTGGCAGTGACTCCTGTTGACTACTGTCTTCTGATCAGTAAGGTGAGTATATTAATTAAATCATTGGTTGTAACCGCTCATTTTTATGTCACATTTCATTACTTTAAACTAACATTTCTTTACTTTTTTTGGCTATTGTAGCTTTTGATCCCAGTGCAACTGGGGTCCAAATGTTGCGCTTGATCAAGCTGACCCGATTGTTCAGCTTACTGCATTTATTGAGGTTCTCCAGACTGCTGCTGTGTGCTCGCAGTTGGGAAGAGGCAGGTGCACTTTGCATGTGTTATATATTTGCCAAAACTGTCCTCCACGGTGTGTGTTCAACTGTTATGAATATCTGTCAATTTATATTTTAACGTTGTCTTTCTATCTATGTGTCCTTTGTGTAGAGATTCATGGCTGGAATGTTGGAGGAATAGAGGCTGTTCAATATACCAAGTCCATGTTTAATTCCTTATGTCATATGACTCTGAACTATGGGTCCATCGGAATTCCCAAAGGTAAGACCATTCACTGTAGTACTACACATTTATATAATGACAAGGTACAGTTACACATTCACTCCTAAACACTGGAGGGCAGTATAAGCATGATGATAAGATTATGCTTTGTTATTGTCACTAGTGGATGTGTTGTCTCACAACTTTACCCATGCACTCGGTCCACAAGCTCATGAAAACAAGATTCATATGAGTTTCTCAAGACTTAAATACTTTCCCCCAGGTGTCTACTCTACGCAACCACACTAGCACTGATTTATAGCTTATTGTGTGTGTGTGTGTGTGTGTGTGTGTGTGTGTGTGTGTGTGTGTCTGTGACTGTCGTGCAGGTTAACAATGTGAAGGAGTACACTACCGTCTGCCCGGTTCTCTGCGCCACAGGATCATCAGCCACCTGGAAAACAGATACCAGGGCAGGTGGTTCGATGAGAACGCCATCCTCATGGAGCTCTCAGCACATCTGGAGAAAAGGTACCAGGGCAGGTGGTTCGATGAGAACGCCATCCTCATGGAGCTCTCAGCACATCTGGAGAACAGATACCAGGGCAGGTGGTTCGATGAGAACGCCATCCTCATGGAGCTCTCAGCACATCTGGAGAACAGATACCAGGACAGGTGGTTCGATGAGAACGCCATCCTCATGGAGCTCTCAGCACATCTGGAGAACAGATACCAGGGCAGGTGGTTCGATGAGAACGTCATCCTCATGGAGCTCTCAGCACATCTGGAGAACAGATACCAGGGCAGGTGGTTCGATGAGAACGCCATCCTCATGGAGCTCTCAGCACATCTGGAGAACAGATACCAGGGCAGGTGGTTCGATGAGAACGCCATCCTCATGGCGCTCTCGGCACATCTCAGGCGGGTGGGTGTGAACTGGAATAACAACATCCAAATAATAATGAGATTTTACAATCCTGTTAACACAACATAAAGAACAAGAAAACTGCTAGAGTTTTGCACTGACATAACTTCATAATGGATTTTGTATTACATGATTCACTTAATTTCTCATGCTGTGTGTTTTGTCTCAACACGAGGTGATCAGCTACAACTGTGCCAACCTCATCTCCAACAGACGCAGGCCCCTTCATCTCTGAGGTGCTGCAGTTTGAGATTTACCAAACTGGGGACCTGATCATCCGCAGGGGGGGGCTCATCGACAGGGGTACCGTGGAGGTAGAGACCTTCACAAATTCACCAAGAGACTGTCTGATGGAGCCTTCTTTGAAGGTAGTTTCAACACAGCATCACCACACCACTATAAAAGGTTAATCAATGTTGGGGTTTAGGTAGTGCCTCACTATTTGACTTTGTTGACCAAGAGTCTAAAATGGTGTTCGCTAATCCAAAACAAGTAAGGTTATAAATCTGTTTGGTTTTGTAAAGCACATGGATCATTAGTATTCTAGATGAGTACTCTGTACTACACGGATCTTGTTATATGAAACAAAAGATAATAGAGCCTGTAGATGATATAGTGCTGATGAGCAGTTGCACAACGTGCGGCTCATGTACAGCACTGTATGGATTTAACATGTTTTAATTGGAAAATTGTGGTGCAAAAAGATTTCCAGTTGATTGTGTGTGACTAAAAGAAAAAATGTGTACCCACTTAATAAGCCGAATGTGAAAACATCAGTGATTAATTTTTTTGTTCATTTAGAGTTTAATAGTAACATGTACAGGATTGCAGATGTAGTTACAGGGCACAGTGACATTGAGCTGTGAGCTCCGACAATGCGGGCCAAAGTTAAATAAAACAATAAAAATTTAAATAATAATATATACAGTACCAGTCAAAAGTTTTAGAACACCTACTCATTCAAGGGTTTTTCTTTATTTTGACTATTTTCTACATTGTAGAATAATAGTGAATACTTCAAAACTATGAAATAACACATATGGAATCATGTAGTAACCAAAAAAGTGTTAAACAAATACAAATATATGTTATATTTGAAATTCTTCAAAGTAGCCACCCTTTGCCTTGATGACAGCTTTGCACACTCTTGGCTTTCTCTCAATTAGCTTCATGAGGTAGTCACCTGGAATGCATTTCAAGTAACAGGTGTGTCTTGATAAAAGTTAATTTGTGGAATTTCTTGCCTTTTTAACGCGTTTGAGCCAATCAGTTGTGTTGTGACAAGGTAGGGTTGGTATACAGAAGGTATCTCTGTGCTAGAGGCGTCACTACAGACACCCTGGTTCGGTTCCAGGCTGTATCACAACTGGCCGTGATTGGGAGGTCCATAGGGTGGCGCACAATTGGCCCAGAGTCGACCGGGTTTGGCCGGTGTAGGCCGTCATTGTAAATAAGAATTTGTTCTTAACTGACTTGCCTAGTTAAATAAAGGTTAAATAAAAATAAAAATAAACATCAAGCTCTGCGATGAAACTGGCTCTCATGAGGACCGCCTCAAGAAAGGAAGACCCAGCGTTACCTCTGCTGCAGAGGATAAGTTCATTAGAGTTACCAGCCTCAGTAATTGCAGCCCAAATAAATGCTTCATGGAGTTCAAGTAACAGACACAGAGACTGCGTGAATCAGGCCTTCATGGTCGAATCGCTGCAAAGAACACACTACTAAAGGACACCAATAATAAGAAGAGACTTGCTTGGGCCAAGAAACACGAGCAATGGACATTAGACCGGTGTAAATCTGTCCTTTGGTCTAATGAGTCCAAATTTTTTATTTTTGTGAGATGCAGAGTAGGTGAACGGATGATCTCCGCATGTGTGGTAGCCACCATGAAGCATGGAGGAGGAGGTGTGAGGGTGCTTTGCTGGTGACACTGTCAGTGATTTATTTAGAATTCAAGGCACACCTATCCAGCATGGCTACCACAGCATTCTGCAGAGATACGCCATCCCATCTGTGTAAGGGCTATTTGACCAAGAAGGAGAGTGATGGAGTGCTGCATCAGATGACCGGGCCTCCATAATCACCCGACCTCAACCCAATTGAGATGGTTTGGGATGAGTTGGACCACACAGTGAAGGAAAAGCAGCCAACAAGTACCCAGAATACATGGGAACTCCTTCAAGACTGTTGGAAAAGCATTCCAGGTGAAGCTGGTTGAGAGAATGCCAAGAATGTGCAAAGCTGTCATCAAGGCAAAGGGTGGCTACATTGAAGAATCTCAAATCCGGGAAGTAGCAGGGGGAGCGGTCAGCTGACTAGTGGTGGCTGTTCAGCAGCCTGATGGTCTGGGGGTAGAAGCTATTGGCCAGTCTTTTAGTTTTTGCCATGATGCTCCTATAATGCCCGCGTCTGAGTGATGGAAGCAGGGAGAACAGGGCGTGGCTTGGGTGGCTGGGGTCCCTGATGATCTTCTTGGTCTTCCTGCGACACCTGGAGGGCAGGCAGTGTGCCCCCATTGGTACGTTCAGCTGAGCGTACCACCCTCTGTAGCGCCTTGTGGTCCACAGCGGTGGAGTTGCCGTACCAGGCTGTGATGCAGCCCGACAGTATGCTCTTGATGGTGCTCCTGTAGAACGCTGTGAGGGCCCACGGGAGTTTCTTCAGCATCCTGAGGTTGAAGAGTTGTTGTCGTGCCTTCTTCACCACGGTGTTCGTGTGGTTTGACCATTTCACCTCCTTTAAGACCTGTATGTCGAGGAATTGTACGTTTTTTACCGTCTCCACACCTGCCCCGTTGATGAGGATGGGGGTGTGCCCAGCCTGGTTCTTCTTGAAGTCTACAATCAGCTCCTTTGTTTTACTGACGTTGAGAGAGAGTTTGTTTATCTGGCACCACGCCGTCAAAGTGCCATTCATCCTCCCTGTAGGCTGCTTCGTCATTGTTGGTAATCAGGCCTACTACTGTCGTGTCATCAGCGAACTTGATGATGGAGTTTGAACTGTATGACACGCAGTCATGGGTATACAGGGAAAAGAGTATCCTTGGGTATCCTGGGGGAAACTGTTGTAATGTGCTTCAGCATATCCACCTCACACTTTCTCCATTTAAATCTACACATAATTATTTACACCTTCAAGGCAGCTCCGATTGAACTGCACATCAGTCAATTAGGAAATCAGAAATGTTCTATGATTCCAATTTAGTGTGGAGTCCTTGGCTCCCTTTGGTTTTCCCCTTTTAGATTTCCACCCTGACAGTGACAAATTACTCCTCTGCTTGGCGAGATTGAAAATTAAAAGCATTTAGAGTTGTTCATGCATTTATGCTAATGAGAAATTCAGATATGATTTGCATGCAAAAGAGGCCAGTCTGAAAGCTTCACTTCCCCCTCTCAGCCCCTAGCCTCGCTGCGTTTCTCTGGGCATTCTTTGACTTTTTATGCAAGCAAAGAAAATCTGCACACTGTGTATACACTTCAAAAGTGACATGTCATACGCCAAAGTTGCATTATGTGCATAAAACTCTGTGATGACTGTGAGGTTATGTTGGTTTTTATATAGTGTTAGTGGCAAGGTTATTAACATAGCAATTTAGTATGGTTAGTCACACTCACTACAAAACATTGGGGTTTATTTACTTCATGCTGTGAACATTATTATTACATAACATTTTAAGGACTAAAATGTTTTATTTTATGCAAAACATTTATAGAGCCACTGAGATCATTTAGGTTGAAATACATAGCTGACCTGTGTTTTTAGTCCAACTACTTCTTCTCTACACAGCAAATGTATTTGTTCTATTCATTTGTTTTGTTTCAGTTTCTATAGTGATTGTAACCTTGGAAAAATGAAATACAGGATTAATTTGTTTTTGTGTTCATGGCTTCCGCAAAATGTATTTTATTTTATTGAGGAATTTGTTGAGTAGGAAAAGCGCTGACATGACACTTGTATTTGTCATCATGTCATTTCAAGGAGGATGGTGCCGCAATTATGAGTATGGGTGCACAGCAATTAAAAACTGTAGCATTCATTAATAATTTTTATATGAATTTATCAGCGCAGACGGAAATCATTGCTACTGCACTGGCTTTCCAATTACGCTGCTTAATTAGAAATGTCAATATTAAGAAATAATTAAACTTAGGAATAGATTAAGGTTGTCACATTCACTCCTTAAAAAATGTTTACAACCATCACTCAAATGATATCTCCTGTAATGCGTTTGTGAGAAAAAAAAAAAAAGGTAGGGCATATCCGTCAATATACTGATTTAACAATAGCTGTTCTTCTCTCGTCTGTCCTTTGCTCCTATTCTGACCTCTAATCTCTCAGAGCTGTGCCTGGTGATGCCGAACGGCAAGTGCAGTGCCAACGTGACAGCGCTGACCCCCTGCCGGCTCTACTCCCTGTATGTCAAGGACTACAGGAGGGTCCTGATGCGCTTCCCTGAGCTCAAAGCTCAGGTAGATGGTGTGGCCAAGGAGATACTCAAGAGCCTCTCAGGTACAGTCACAGGGGATTCTTACAGTAATATGTCATTGTGTAGGACCCCTTACTGTCTTAGAATGACCCTATCACCAAGCATTGCAATAAAGTACCTATTCCTATTGCTTCTCACCAACTAAGCTACCACTGAGTTGTTACTAAGCTACCACTGAGTTGTTGCTAAGCTACCACTGAGTTGTTACTAAATTGCAGAGGGTTCAACACCAGGCAATGATTGTTCATTCTGACACCATCCTGATGTTGTATGATAACATCATTTCCATTGTTTCTTGTATGTAGTGGTTGTTCAGGTGACCTGAATTTGTTCTAGTGAATCTTAGTCATTTAGCAGACGCTCTTATCCAGAGTGACTTACAGTAGCAAATAGGGTTAAGTGCCTTGCTTAAGGGCACATCAACAGATTGTTCACCTTGTCGGCTCGGATTCGAGCCAGCAACCTTTCAGTTAGCGGCCCAACGCTTTAACCACTAAGCTTCCTGCCACCCTAGTTACTCTTGTCATTTTACTTTAACCACTAAGCTTCCTGCCGACCCTAGTTACTCTTGTCATTTTACTTTAACCACTAAGCTTCCTGCCGACCCTAGTTACTCTTGTCATTTTACTTTAACCACTAAGCTTCCTGCCGACCCTAGTTACTCTTGTCATTTTACTTTAACCACTAAGCTTCCTGCCGACCCTAGTTACTCTTGTCATTTTACTTTAACCACTAAGCTTCCTGCCGACCCTAGTTACTCTTGTCATTTTACTTTAACCACTAAGCTTCCTGCCGACCCTAGTTACTCTTGTCATTTTACTTTAACCACTAAGCTTCCTGCCGACCCTAGTTACTCTTGTCATTTTACTTTAACCACTAAGCTTCCTGCCGACCCTAGTTACTCTTGTCATTTTACTTTAACCACTAAGCTTCCTGCCGACCCTAGTTACTCTTGTCATTTTACTTTAACCACTAAGAAGTCCACTGAGTCTCACAAAGCTGGATCCAAAGTGGGCAACAAGGTAAAATCTGGATCCAAAGTGGGCAACAAGGTCAAATCTGGATCCAAAGTGGGCAACAAGGTAAAATCTGGATCCAAAGTGGGCAACAAGGTAAAATCTGGATCCAAAGTGGGCAACAAGGTAAAATCTGGATCCAAAGTGGGCAACAAGGTAAAATCTGGATCCAAAGTGGACAACAAGGTCAAATCTGGATCCAAAGTGGGCAACAAGGTAAAATCTGGATCCAAAGAGGGCAAAAAGGACAGAGCTGGATCCAAAGTGGACAACAAGGACAAAGCTGGGTTCAAAGTGGACAACAAGGACAAAGCTGGGTTCAAAGTGGGCAACAAGGTAAAATCTGGATCCAAAGAGGGCAAAAAGGACAGAGCTGGATCCAAAGTGGACAACAAGGACAAAGCTGGGTTCAAAGTGGACAACAAGGACAAAGCTGGGTTCAAAGTGGGCAACAAGGTAAAAGCTGGATCCAAAGTGGACAACAAGGTAAAAGCTGGATCCAAAGTGGGCAACAAGGTAAAAGCTGGATCCAAAGTGGACAACAAGGCAAAAGCTGGATCCAAAGTGGGCAACAAGGTAAAAGCTGGATCAAAAGTAGACAACAAGGTAAAAGCTGGATCCAACGTGTACAACAAGGTAAAATCTGTATCTGTAGTGGACAACAAGGATAAAGCTGGCTCCAGAGTAGACAAGGTCCATCAAAACAAGGATGCATAAGGATACCCATATACCACGTGGTAAGTCTTAGTAAGTGCTTATATACAGTATATGTGTTTTTTTGATTGAATGCTATTGTCTGGAAATCTTTTTGTATTAGAGGCGAGAGCAAAGTTGGAAATGAACTGATGCATTTCATTAGACTTTTGGTCCCTGTTTCCCCTTACAAAATAACATCTAGACTTAATATGATGTCCACCTAAATAAACTGTCAAGTGACAATCTATGTATGTACTCTGTGTGTGTTCTCACTTTCAAGGGTATCTGTGAGAAATGATTTAGCACAAGATAAGTCAACCAGATGTATTCTTGTCTTTATCTTCCCGAGATCATCAACACACTGCAGTGAGCACTTTACTTCTCTAATAACACAATCATACTGTTGAACAGTGTGAATACCGTGCTTACAGCACAAAGTAGAGGTATTTATCACTTCTATGAGGTTGAGGGTGACTCTGGGATTTTATTAGACTTTTTATCAGTTTAAACCAATCTCCTAAAAACACCTGTTGGATGCAGTGCAGCGAATGAAACGGAGGAAGGCTTGAAAGTGTTTCTTGCTCAAAAGAAGGAAGGCTGGTCTCCAATGATAGGATCAGTCTCTAGCTAGCTTTGTCTAGCTCAAAGCACATATGACAGCACACTAATTACACTGCCCTATTCCCTCAGTTGTAAAATGTTATTAGCACCGGCCTTATTGAAGTTGTTGCAGACTAATTACTTTCTTATTTACCATAGTAAAGGAAACCTTAAACTCATGGAATACTGTTAGCTGAATATGTTTATATACAATACCGTTCAAAAGTTTGGGGTCACTTAGAAATGTCCTTGTTTTTGAAAGAAAAGCACTTTTTTTTTGTCCTTCTTTAAACTAGTTGAGTATCTGGAGCATCAGCATTTGTGGGTTCGATTACAGGCTCAACATGTCCAGAAACAAATAACTTTCCTCTGAAACTTATCAGTCTATTCTTGTTCTGAGAAATAAAGGCTATTCCATGCGAGAAATTGCCAAGAAACTGAAGATCTCGTACAACACTGTGTATTACTCCCTACACAGAACAGCGCAAACTGGCTCTAAGCAGAATAGAAAGAGGAGTGGGAGGCCCCGCTGCACAACTGAGCAAGAGGACAAGTACATTAGTGTCTAGACGCCTCACAAGTCCTCAACTGGCAGCTTCATTAAATAGTACCAGCAAAACAACAGTCTCAACGTCAACAGTGAAGAGGCGACTCCGGGATGCTGGCCTTCTAGGCAGAGTTGCAAAGAAAAAGCCATATCTCAGACTGGACAATAAAAATAAAATATTAAGATGGGCAAAAGAACACAGACACTGGACAGAGGAAGATATGGCTTTTTCTTTGCAACTCTGCCTAGAAGGCCAGCATCCCGGAGTCGCCTCTTCACTGTTGACGTTGAGACTGGTGTTTTGCGGGTACTATTCAATGAAGCTGCCAGTTGAGGACTTGTGAGGACTCTGTTTCTCAATCTAGACACTCTAATGTACTTGTCCTCTTGCTTAGTTTTGCACCGGGGCCTCCCACTCCTCTTTCTAGTCTGGTTAGAGCCAGTTTGCGCTGTTCTATGATGGGAGTAGTACACAGCGTTGTACGAGATCTTCAGTTTCTTGGCAATTTCAAGAAACCTTTCAGCACAACCTTTTTCAGATGTGCTAACATAATTGCAAAAGGGTTTTCTAATGATCAATTAGCCTTTTAAAATGATAAACTTTAGCTAACACAACGTGCCATTGGAACACAGCAGTGATGGTTGCTGATAATGGGCCTCTGTACGCTTATGTAGATATTCTATAAAAAATCTGCCGTTTCCACTTACAATAGTCATTTACAACATTAACAATGTCTACACTGTATTTCTGATCAATTTGATGTTATTTTAATAGAGAAAAAAAGTGCTTTTCTTTAAAAACAAGGACATTTCTAAGTGACCCCAAACTTTTTAACGGTAGTGTATGTTTAAACAAGGTTGTTTTGATACTCCTATTATACTATTAGAGGCATTGTAAATACTATTAAATCATGGTATTTATCTTCCCATAAACAAACAGATACCAAGCACCACTCATGCATAAAAAGTGAATGAGGAACAAAGACTGTTTTAGCTGTTATGTATGAACGTGGTTTGTTTCAGCGGAAGGTAATTTTCAGAACCTTATCCAATTACATTTCTGTTCACACGAGTCGATATCCATGTTTTATGAATAAATGGGACAATGGTCTCACTGCCTCTCTCTCTCAGCCAGCCTGGGATACTGATAGAGTGAAGTATGATGTTCTGCTGTTATGAACACACCATGACCATGTGAGGTTATTGCCCTGACCCTGATGTTTTCCATCTGTTATCATGGCTCCTCTGCTTCTCCCTGCTGAACCAACAGGGAGAATAGAGAGACCCTGGCGACTGAAAGGCTGTATCAATCAGGAGAGAGAGCGAGAGCGAGAAAGAGAGTGATTCCCTTCTCCAGCCAGCGGCCCCAGATTAGCTCTGAGAAGCAAAGGAGCGCCCCCCGCTCTTTGACAAATGAGAAAAGCCTCCGCCGGCCTGGCCAAACTGACAGGGCAAATGGAAGCAATTCCTCCCGAGGCGGGAGAGCAGCTGTGACCAAGGCCTGGTGTTGCAGTGCCACTCCAGATGGGGGACGGCCTCGCCACAGCGGCCTTGCCGCTAGACAATTGGTATTTCTCTCACGGTGGCGAGCGGGTGAACAGGCGGCCCTGGGAAGTGGTGTGTAACTCTGACCTGTGTGAAACCCCATCAGTCGCAGATCACCGTCCCCCTTTACCTGCTGGGGGGAGCCGCCACTGTGTGTTTGTTTCTCCCCCCTCCACCCCCTCTGAGAAAGACACGTTTGTGTGTGTCATGTGAAGGCAACAATACAGAGACTTGCCTTCAGAGAGAAGTGTGCAGCATAGCCACATGTGGTCGGATAACTCATTGACGTCAGGCCAGATTGGGAGAAGCAGCAGTTTCCAGTGTCAGGGCAAGGTAACCCAGTCTCAGCCCAGCCCAGAGCCCTGTGATGGAGTGATTTACACTGAGACCCTGATGGATTAAACAGTCCCCTGGTGAGATGTACTGTCTGCTGCTATCACCGTAGCCTACTGTCACCAAGGAGACACTCCCAGAGGTGACTGGGATGGGAGGGTGGAGAGAAAGGAAGGAGAGGAGGTGGGTGGAATGTTGGAACGATAAGGATTTGGAAAAAGGGGGTAAGAAGAAGAATGGAAGATTAGAGGCTAAAGGAAAGAAGGGAATGGAGTGGAAGATATCCAAGTAAATAGGAGACAGGGTTTGTGGGAGAGGAATGGAACTTAGCTAACCTTCAGTTCCCCTGTCAATGTTCAATGTGTGGGTGTTGAGGCTGACACTGGGGAAGTGAGTGAGAAGAGTGCTGCATCATGGGTGTATGCTGCTTTACCCAGGGCCAAATGGTCCAGGCTTCACAAAAACACACAGCCACTATAATTATCTATCCCCGCCTGAGGAATCAATTGTAGCTAAGCACCATTCTTACCAGAGGGAGATCCTGGCATTAAAGTTTAAAAACCTCCAAATTTAAAAGTAATGCTTTCAGGGACATGCACAGAATATTTACTGTTAACAAATAACTTAATAACTTTCAATTATTTATTCATGGTCTGTGCCGAATTTAACTCGAGGTTCATTTCTCTGATTTTATACATTGTTTAAATATGCATTGCCTCTTGACTCTTGAATAAGTGTGGCTGACAGATCTATCAGCTCTGTGCTGACTTTGAGGGAAACATCTATGGTCTTATTGCTCTTTTATAGACCTTACAGACTGGTTAAAATAGTGAGTCTATTCAAGTGTAAAAAAACGTTATGCTTGTTCGTTGCCCAAGCTAATGCCCATAAGCTTTAGCTCAGTGGGTTAACACAGACTTGAGGCCAATAGACATCTGCGACCAGTGCCAGGATAATCCTATTCTGATTTGCATATTCAAATGAACTCCATAATTCAGCAAGGGACTAAAATGGGTCAGGAGGCGATGGAGGATCAGGAAAGTGGAGCTAGCTTTACCTAGCCCCGGTTCCGCTGAAAGCATGAGAAACAATGTGGCAGACCTGAAATAGTTCACAGCTTCAGAACGTTCCCCGGGGTGTGTAAATTGGCTCTCAGAAGAGTAAAAAGAAACAATTGCCCTTTACCTCTGAGGTTGCATGTCATCTCTCAACCACTCATGCTGGGCAGATTAAGGTCAAGTAGACCATTTTCCTTCTTTCTCTGCTCTGAAGGCACAGCTAGAAAGAGGGGATGACAAAGAAGGAGAATTAGAGGGAAAGAGAGGGATTCTGAAGGTCTTTCAAAGAGGTTTTACAGCCATCCCTGGTGATTTTCTTCCTTTAAACGTTGATAATGGCTGCTTGTCAGAGACGATGAACTCGGAACTCACCTGCTGTTTCTCAGGCCGACTATGAGACCTACTTTTAGACACATGAATTATAAAGAGAATGCCATGTTGATCTCATTGCTGTTGAATGTTTATCACACAGTTGTCCATGAAAGATTACAAGAGGCAGATATGTTGAGAATGTAGGCTACACTCAATTTTTATTTCTCTCTCTCTCTCTCAAAAGTATTTAGTAAATACTTAGTAAATCAACTCTTGCCTTTGCGGTAATGGATAATGAGTCATTGAAATGTCAACACAATTTGTGTTCATGTACATACAGTGGGGAGAACAAGTATTTGATACACTGCCGATTTTGCAGGTTTTCCTACTTACAAAGCATGTAGAGGTCTGTAATTTTTATCATAGGTACACTTCAACTGTGAGAGATGGAATCTAAAACAACATTTTTAAATAATTAATTAGCATTTTATTGCATGACACAAGTATTTGATCACCTACCAACCAGTAAGAATTCCGGCTCTCACAGACCTGTTAGTTTTTCTTTAAGAAGCCCTCCTGTTCTCCACTCATTACCTGTATTAACTGCAACTGTTTGAACTCGTTACCTGTATAAAAGACACCTGTCCACACACTCAATCAAACAGACTCCAACCTCTCCACAATGGCCAAGACCAGAGAGCTGTGTAAGGACATCAGGGATACAATTGTAGACCTGCACAAGGCTGGGATGGGCTACAGGACAATAGGCAAGCAGCTTGGTGAGTAGGCAACAACTGTTGGCGCAATTATTAGAAAATGGAAGAAGTTCAAGATGACGGTCAATCTCCCTCGGTCTGGGGCACCATGCAAGATCTCACCTCGTGGGGCATCAATGATCATGAGGAAGGTGAGGGATCAGCCCAGAACTACACGGCAGGACCTGGTCAATGACCTGAAGAGAGCTGGGACCACAGTCTCAAAGAAAACCATTAGTAACACACTACACCATCATGGATTAAAATCCTGCAGCGCACGCAAGGTCCCCCTGCTCAAGCCAGCGCATGTCCAGGCCCGTCTGAAGTTTGCCAATGACCATCTGGATGATCCAGAGGAGGAATGGGAGAAGGTCATGTGGTCTGATGAGACAAAAATAAAGCTTTTTGGTCTAAACTCCACTCGCTGTGTTTGGAGGAAGAAGAAGGATGAGTACAACCCCAAGAACACCATCCCAACCGTGAAGCATGGAGGTGGAAACATCATTATTTGGGGATTCTTTTCTGCAAAGGGGACAGGACGACTGCACCGTATTGAGGGGAGGATGGATGGGGCCATGTATCGCGAGATCTTGGCCAACAACCTCCTTCACTCAGTAAGAGCATTGAAGATGGGTCGTGGCTGGTTTCTAGTTTGGCGCCGCCCTGAGTGGTCGCCTTTTAAGCAGCTCCCGTTGTCCGTGCATTAATTGTTGTTTTAGTTCGTTTTATGAAATTTCCCCCCCGGGGGATCAATAAAGTACCTATCTATCTATCTATCTATCTATCTATCTATCTATCTATCTATCTATCTATCTATCTATCTATCTATCTATCTATCTATCTATCTATCTATCTATCTATCTATCTATCTATCTATCTATCTATCTATCTATCTATCTATCTATCTATCTATCTATCTATCTATCTATCTATCTATCTATCTATCTATCTATCTATCTATCTATCTATCTATCTATCTATCTATCTATCTATCTATCTATCTATCTGGGTCTTCCAGCATGACAACGACCCGAAACACACAGCCAGGGCAACTAAGGAGTGGCTTCGTAAGAAGCATCTCAAGGTCCTGGAGTGGCCTAGCCAGTCTCCAGACCTGAACCCAATAGAAAATCTTTGGAGGGAGCTGAAAGTCCGTATTGCCCAGCGACAGCCCTGAAGGATCTGGAGAAGGTCTGTATGGAGGAGTGGGCCAAAATCCCTGCTGCAGTGTGTGCAAACCTGGTCAAGAACTACAGGAAACATATGGTCTGTGTAATGGCAAACAAAGGTTTCTGTACCAAATATTAAGTTCTGCTTTTCTGATGTATCAAATACTTATGTCATGCAATAAAATGCAAATGAATTACTTAAAATCATACAATGTGATTTTCTGGATTTTTGTTTTAGATTCCGTCACTCACAGTTGAAGAGTACCTATGATAACAATTACAGACTTCTACATGCTTTGTAAGTGGGAAAACCTGCTAAATCGGCAGTGTATCAAATACTTGTTCTCCCCACTGTATCTACCTCAAATACTGTGTCTTGTACCTCTGCACATTGATCTGGTTGTGGTACTGTAACGAATGCCCCGCGCAGAGTGGCGGGCCCTCCTCCTCTCCAACGATCATCCTCGCCGGCGTTCTAACCGGCGATCGGGGGAAGATGGTAGTAACACCCTGATGACCCACACCTGTTCCACATTGGTCATCAGGGTCTTATCCCTGTGTATTTTGTTTCAACCCTCGCGGGTTATTGTTCTATGTGTATTGCCGTCTTTATTAAATGTTACCAACTAAATCCTTCATCTCCTATTCGTCTTTTGCCTCTACACTCACTTTCACCCCTCGCAATATCACAGAATAACCCGCCAAAACCAGAGGCACCTTTTATTTTTTCACTTACCTGTCTTCGTCTACACCGTTTTCTTCGCTAACGTCTCTCTCTCTTTTCCACACTCTTCCCTAGGTCTCCATGGACGGGCACGGAGGGGGAGCTGGTTCACCCGGTCGGGCACCCGAGCTGGAAGAGAAACTCAGAGCCATGGAGGAACAAGTTTCCTCCATGAACATGGGAACTGACCACAACTCCTCAGCCCCGCTCCCCCAAAGTGACGTTGCCCAGCTGAGTGCACGCCTCGTGAGGAGAGTGATCATCGTGCGCACCTTCTCTGAGTCCGAAACTGGCAGGTCGCCCAAATATAGTTCGCACTGGAGAAGGAACCCACGACAACCCTCCGGATTGCCATCATACTTTTCTGGGATGGCTCTCCGGAGTTCTCCCCCCGGGACGTGACGAGACTCTACACGACTGGGTGCGGGGGACGCTGTGGCGGGAGCTGGCTTGTGTCCCTCAGTCCATGTCAGGTGGGCACAATAGGTGTAATTAAACCTGAAAATATCGCCAGCCCTTTCTGTTGCCCTGTTGTGCTCTCCGGTAACTTCCCCAATCATGTGTCCACAGCCCTGATTGACTCCGGCGCTGCGGGGAGTCTCATAGACCGGTCCTCATAGACAGGTCCTCCATGCCCATTCAGGCCCTGGATGGTCGGCCGGTGGGGACCGGTTCCATTACTCACGTGACCCGTCCAGTCACCCTCACCATTCACGGCTGCCATCGAGAGAAACTGTAATTGTTGGTGATCTCTTCATCCATACATCCGATCATCTTGGGACTCCCCTGGCTCCAGCAGCATAATCAGCTGGAGCACACGAAGGATCCTGGGATGGTCGGAGAAATGTAGGAAGACCTGTATCACAACTACGGTAGGGGCAACATCGGTAGAGAGTCCTGAGAGCACCCTCACAGGGAACATCCCGCCAGAATATGAAGATCTGCGCAGGGTGTTCTCCAGGGAGAAAGCCAAATGTCTCCCTCCACACCGTGATTGGGACTGTGCCATTGACCTAATGCCAGGTGGCACGCCTCCCCGTAGACGTATATATCCGCTCTCTATGGCCGAAACGGATACTATGGAGACGTATATCCGAGAGATCCTGGAGCAGGGGCATATTCGCCATTCTACATCACCTGCTTCAGCTAGTTTCTTCTTCGTGAAGAAGAGGGACGGGGGTTTGAGGCCGTGCATTGATTATCGAGGACTGAATGAGGTAACGACGAAGTATCGATATCCAATGCCCCTCGTTCCTGCGGCCATAGAGCAGCTCCGGGGAGCGCGCTTCTTCACCAAGCTGGACCTCCGGAGCACGTACAACCTCATATGAATCCGGGAGAGAGACGAGTGGAAGACCGCATTTAGCACTGCGTCTGGTCACTATGAATACCTAGTGATGCCATACGGACTAGCCAATGCCCCAGCGGTATTCCAGTCGTTTCTGAATGAGGTATTCCGAGACATGTCGGGGAGGTATGTTGACAACATAGTAGTCTACTCCCCGACATTCTCAGAACACGTGAAACACGTTCGTGCTGTCCTCCAACGGCTACTGCAGAATCATCTGTACGTCAAGGAGGAAAAATGCGCCTTCCACCAGACGGCTGTCTCCTTCCTAGGATATCGGATTGCTCCGGAGGGGGTGAAGATGGAGGAATTAAAGGTGGAGGCAGTTAGGTCATGGCCGGTTCCAAAGAACATCAAGGGACTCCAAAGCTTCCTCGGTTTCGCCAATTTCTACCGCCGGTTCATCAAGGGCTACAGCTCTATAGCAGCGCCACTCACGTCGTTGTTGAAAGGAAATCCTCAATGCCTCGCCTGGACCCCGAGTGCCGAGAAGGCATTCCTCGACCTGAAGGGCCGATTTACCACTGCGCCACTGTTATGCCACCCAGACCCACGCAAGCCCTTCACGGTCGAGGTCGACGCGTTGGAGGTCGGGGTAGGGGCGGTCCTCTCCCAGCTGCAGGGGCACCCCTGTGCGTATTACTCCAAAAAGCTGAGCGCTGCGGAGAGGAACTACGACGTGGGTGGCCGAGAGCTACTGGCGTTGAAATTGGCGTTGGAGGAGTGGAGACATTTGCTGGAGGCTACTCATGAGCCGTTCACTGTCCTGACGGACCATCGGAACCTGGAGTACGTCAGGGCAGCTCGGCGCCTTAACCCCCGACAGGCCCGCTGGACCTTGTTTTTTGAGCGCTTCCGGTTCACCCTGACCTATCGACCAGGAACGAAGAACGGCAGGGCGGACGCACTCTCCCGCATTCACAACCGGGGGGCAGAGAGGAGGCAGGACGTGCCAATCCTGCCTCCGTCATGCATCGTTGGACCCGTCTCCTGGGACATAGATGCTGAGATTCAATGGGCAGGGAGACGGGATCCTCCTCCAACAACCTGCCCTCCGGGGAAGATCTACGTTCCGCGGAGAGTGCGGGGACGGTTGGTAACCTGGGTCCACACGACACCTGCAACCGGTCACCCAGGTATCAGCCGGACCCTGGAGGCGCTTCGGGAAAAGTATTGGTGGCCCGTCATGGGGAGGACTGTGCGACATAATAATAATGTAATATGCGCACAGTCTAAGGCGCCGAGAGCGGCTCCTACAGGAAAACTCCATCCCCTACCAGTACCTCAGCGACCATGGACTCACATCGCCGTGGACTTCCTCACAGACTTACCACCAGCAGAGGGGAAAACCACCATCGCCGTGGTAGTGGACAGATTTTCCAAAATGGTGCGGTTCATTCCCTTACCCGGCCTCCCCTTTGCTCTCCAGTTCTCAGAGGTGCTATTTCAACAGGTCTTCCGACAGTATGGACTTCCGGAGGACATCGTGTCTGACCGAGGTCCCCAGTTCTTCCGTGTGTGGAAGGCGTTCATGTCTAAACTGGGGGTCGCGGTCAGTCTCACATCCGGGTACCACCCTCAGGCTAATGGGCAAGCGGAGCGCACGAACCAAGAATTGTATTGCATGGAACAGCCAGATGAGTAGACCCGTTTCCTTCCTTGGGCGGAATACGCTCAGAATTCTCTGTGCCATTCCTCTACCGGTCTAACCCCTTTCCAGGTGGTCCTGGGTTTTCAGCCCCGTCTGTGCCCCTGGGGGACGGGTTCCAATGAAGTTCAGGCGGTGTTGGAGTGGTTTGGGAAGGCTGAGGGAGTCTGGTACGCCGCCAACGTCCGCCTGCAAAGAGCAGTCCTCTTTGCAGGAACCTACAGCGAAGGTCCGCAGCCCAGAACCCCCAGCGAAGGTCTGCAGCCCGGAACCTCCAGCGAAGGTCCGCAGCCCGGAACCTCCAGCGAAGGTCCGCAGCCCGGAACCCCCAGCGAAGGTCCGCAGCCCGGAACCTCCAACGAAGGTCTGCAGCCCGGAACCTCCAGCGAAGGTCCGAAGCCTGAAGCCTACAGCGAAGGTCCGCAGCCCGGAACCTCCAGCGAAGGTCCATAGCCCGGAACCCCCAGCGAAGGTCTGCAGCCCGGAACCCCCAGCGAAGGTCCGTAGCCCGAAGCCTATAGCGAAGGTCCGCAGCCCGGAACTTCCAGCGAAGGTCCGCAGCCCGGAACCTCCAGCGAAGGTCCGCAGCCCGGAACCTCCAGCGAAGGTCCGCAGCCGGAACCTCCAGCGAAGGTCCGCAGCCCGGAACCTCCAACGAAGGTCCGTAGCCCGGAACCTCCAGCGAAGGTCCGTAGCCCGGAACCCCCAGCGAAGGTCCGCAGCCCGAAGCCTATAGCGAAGGTCCGCAGCCCGGAACTTCCAGCGAAGGTCCGCAGCCCGGAACCTCCAGCGAAGGTCCGTAGCCCGGAACCCCCAGCGAAGGTCCGTAGCCCGAAGCCTATAGCGAAGGTCCGCAGCCCGGAACTTCCAGCGAAGGTCCGCAGCCCGGAACCCCCAGCGAAGGTCCGTAGCCCGGAACCTCCAACGAAGGTCCGCAGCCCGGAGACCCCAGCGAAGGTTCGTAGCCTGAAACCTCCCGAAGTCAACACCGCTCCGGGGTTGGAACAGTCCGCTCTACCAGTGCCCATTCCGAGTCCAGCCGTCTGCTCCGCTCCAGTGCCTGAGCAGTCCGCTCCACCGGTGCCCATTCCGGGTCCAGCCGTCTGCTTCGCTCCAGTGCCTGAGCAGTCCGCTCCAATGGTGCCCAATCCGGGTCCAGCCGTCTGCTCCGCTCCTGAGCCAGAGCAGTCCGCTCCACCAGTGCCCAATCCGGGTCCGGCCGTCTGCTCCGCTCCTGAGCCAGAGCAGTCCGCCCCACCGTTGCCTAGTCCAGGTCCGGCCATCTGCTCTGCTCCAGTGCCAGAGCAGTCCGCTCCACCGGTGCCCATTCCGGGTCCAGCCGGAACCTCCAGCGAAGGTCCGCAGCCCGGAACCTCCAGCGAAGGTCCGCAGCCCAGAACCTCCAGCGAAGGTCCGCAGCCCGGATCCTCCAGCGAAGGTCCGCAGCCCGGAACCTCCAGCGAAGGTCCGCAGCCCGGAACCTCCAGCGAAGGTCCGCAGCCCGGAACCTCCAGCGAAGGTCCGTAGCCCGAAGCCTACAGTGAAGGTCCGCAGCCCGAAGCCTATAGCGAAGGTCCGCAGCCCGGAACTTCCAGCGAAGGTCCGCAGCCCGGAACCCCCAGCGAAGGTCCGTAGCCCGGAACCTCCAACAAAGGTCCGCAGCCCGGAGACCCCAGCGAAGGTCCGTAGCCTGAAACCTCCCGAAGTCAACATCGCTCCGGGGTTGGAACAGTCCGCTCTACCAGTGCCCATTCCGAGACCAGCCGTCTGCTCCGCTCCAGTGCCTGAGCAGTCCGCTCCAATGGTGCCCAATCCGGGTCCAGCCGTCTGCTCCGCTCCTGAGCCAGAGCAGTCCGCTCCACCAGTGCCCAATCCGGGTCCGGCCGTCTGCTCCGCTCCTTAGCCAGAGCAGTCCGCCCCACCGTTGCCTAGTCCAGGTCCGGCCGTCTGCTCTGCTCCAGTGCCAGAGCAGTCCCCTCCACCGGTGCCCATTCCGGGTCCAGCCGGAACCTCCAGCGAAGGTCCGCAGCCCGGAACCTCCAGCGAAGGTCCGCAGCCCAGAACCTCCAGCGAAGGTCCGCAGCCCGGATCCTCCAGCGAAGGTCCGCAGCCCGGAACCTCCAGCGAAGGTCCGCAGCCCGGAACCTCCAGCGAAGGTCCGCAGCCCGGAACCTCCAGCGAAGGTCCGTAGCCCGAAGCCTACAGTGAAGGTCCGCAGCCCGGAACCTCCAGCGAAGGTCCGCAGCCCGAAACCTCCAGCGAAGGTCCGCAGCCCGGAAACTCCAGCGAAGGTCCGCAGCCTGAAACCTCCAACGAAGGTCCGCAGCCCGGAGACCCCAGCGAAGGTCCGTAGCCTGGAACCTCCAGCAAAGGTCCGTAGCCCGGAACCTCCAACGAAGGTCCGCAGCCCGGAGACCCCAGCGAAGGTCCGTTGCCTGAAACCTCCCGAAGTCAACATCGCTCCGGGGTTGGAACAGTCCGCTCCACCAGTGCCCATTCCGGGTCAAGCCGTCTGCTCCGCTCCAGAGCCTGAGCAGTCCGCTCCACCGGTGCCCAATCCGGGTCCAGCCGTCTGCTCCGCTCCTGAGCCAGAGCAGTCCGCTACACCGGTGCCCATTCCGGGTCCAGCCGTCTGCTCCGCTCCAGTGCCAGAGCAGTCCGCTCCACCAGTGCCCTGTCTGGGTCCAGCCGTCTGCTCCGCTCCAGTGCCTGAGCAGTCCGCTCCACCGGTGCCCAGTCCTGCTCCGGTGGTCTGCTCCACTCCATGGCCGGAGCCGTTTACCCCACTGGTGCCCAGTCCGGGCCCGGTTGTTTTCCCCACTCCATGGCCGGAGCCGTTTACCCCACCGGTACCCAGTCCAGGCCCGGTCATAAGGAGGGGGCACGGGAGAAAACTGCCCACTTCGCCGGAGCCAGAGCCGCCAACGACGGACTAGTCTTCCCTCCCTATTAACCCCCCCCCCCATGTATTTATGTTTTTTTTTGTTGGCGTCCGGGAGTCCGCGCCTTTGGGGGGCGTACTGTCAGGCTCTGGCCATAGAGAAACCTATTTGCTTCTCTATGTAGCCATGGTCAGAGTCTGACAGTTCTTTTCTTTCTGTTTCTGGTGGTGGTTTGTGTTGGATCCCTAATTAGAGGCAGCTGTAGTGCATCGTCTCTAATTAGGGATCCTACATAGGTTTGTATGTTCCACACCAGGGATGTGGGTCGTTATCGTATATTTTGCAGTCACGGTGATAAGTAAGTGTGCGTTACGTTTTGTCCATTCGTGTTTGTTTGTTCAGTAGTTCGACATTGGTGTTTTGTAATACATAGTATCCAAATTATTACATAGTATAATAAATATGTCAAACAACTATCCCTGCGCTGCGCATTGGTCTCTGTCTGCACCCTCTCGTGACAGTGTATGGCGTTGTGTGGGTGAGCGGTTTGCTGATGTCAATGTTGTGAACAGAGTGCCCCATGGTGCCGGTGGGTTTATGGTATGGGCAGGCATAAGCTACGGACAACGAACACAATTGCATTTTATCGATGGCACATTGAATGCACAGAGATATCGTGACGAGATCCTGAGGCCCATTGTCGTGCCATTCATCCGCTGCAATCACCTCATGTTTCAGCATGATAATGCACAGCCCTATGTCTCAAGGATCTGTACACAATTCCTGGAAGCTAAAATGTCCCAGTTCTTCCATGGCGTGCATACTCACCAGACATGTCACTCATTGAGCATGTTTGGGGTGATCTGGATCAACATGTATGACAGCGTGTTCCAGTTCCTGCCAATATCCAGCAACTTGGCAGCAACTTGGCATTGAAGAGGAGTGGGACTACATTCCACAGGCCACAAACAACAGCCTGATCAACTCTATGCGAAGGAGATGTCACTCTGCATAAGGCACTCCTGGTCACAGCAGATACTGACTGGTTTTCTGATCCACGTCCCTACCTTTTTTAAAAGGTATTTGTGACCAATAGACTCATTTTCAGACGGCTACTTTTCATTTAAAAGTTTAAATTTACTAGTCGTCGAACCCTCTAGAATGAAGGATATGCATCTTCTAGCGATCTTTTGATAGGATAGGCACCTGTCAGTCACAATGCGAGCGATGACAGGGAAACGCAGTCTGCTGTCTGTCCCGCATACAATTTGTGTGTGCTGTGGTTGGTTGGAGTCACATTTCTTTACACGGAGGAGGGAGAGAGCATGATGCTTGTGAATTTGCATGTCCCATGGACAGTAATGTGGTAACCTAACATAGCAGGCATAAAAGGAATGCCTGAAACTAGATGTTCGATCGGGTTCAAGTCCAGGCTCTGGCTGGGCCACTCAAGGACATTCAGAGACTTGTCTCGAAACCACTGCTGTGTTGTCTTGGCTGTGTGCTTAGGGTCATTGTCCTGTTGGAAGGTTAACCTTCGCCCCAGTCTGAGATTCCTCCAGACGTGACGCTTGGCATTTAGGTCAAAGAGTTCAATCTTGGTTTCATCAGACCAGAGAATCTTGTTTCTCGTGGTCTGTGAGTAGGTGTCTTTTGGCAAACTCCAAGCAGGCTGTCATGGGCCTTTTACTGAGGAGTGGCTTCCGTCTGGCCACTCTACCAGAAAGGCCTAATTGGTGGAGTGCTGCAGAGATGGTGATCCTTCTGGAAGGTTCTTCCATCTCCACAGAGGAACTCTGGAGCTCTGTCAGAGTGACCATCGGGTTCTTGGTCACCTCCCTGACCAAGGCCCTTCTCCCCGATTGCTCATTTTGGCCGGACCAGGTAGACTCCAATCAAGTTGTAGAAGCATCTTAAGGATGAGCAATGGAAACAGGATGCACCTGAGCTCAATTTTGAGTCTCATAGCAAAGGGTCTGAATACTTATACCCCCCGTCAAAAGTTTGGAATATTACTCATTCAAGGGTTTTCTTTATTTGCACTATTTTTTACATTGTAGAATAAAAGTGAAGACATCAAAACTATGACAAAACACATATGGAATCATGTAGTAACTGGAAGTAACCATTCTCTCAACCAGCTTCACCTGAATGCTTTTCAGTCAGTCTTGAAGGAGTTCCCACATATGCTGAGCACTTGTTGGCTGCTTTTCCTTCACTGCGTTCCGACTCATCCCAAAGCATCTAAATTTGGTTGAGGTTGGAACCAAAAATCTCAAATTTGGACTCCAGACCAAAGGACAGATTTCCATCGGTCTAATGTCCATTACTCGTGTTTCTTGGCCCAAGCAAGTCTCTTCTTCTTATTGGTGTCCTTTATTAGGGGTTTCTTTGCAGCAATTCGACCATGAAGGCCTGATTCACACAGTCTCCTCTGAACAGTTGATGTTGAGATGTGTCTGTTAATTGAACTCTGTGAAGCATTTATTTGGGCTGCAATCTGAGGCTGGTAACTCAAATTAACTTCCTCTGCCATGAGTGTGCAAAGCTGTCATCAAGGCAAAGGGTGGCTATTTGAAGAATCTCAAATATAAAATACTGTATATTTTGATGTGTTTAACACTTTTTTGGTTACTACATGATTCCATATGTGTTATGTCATAGTTTTGATGTCTTCACTAAAATTAGCAAATAAATAAAAACTCTTGAATGAGTAATATTCCAAACTTTTGCAAACATTTCTAAACCTGTTTTTAGCTTTGTCATTATGGGGTATTGTGTGTCGATTGATGTGGATTTCTTTTTATTTAATCCATTTTAGAATAAGGCTGTAACGTAACAAAATATGGAAAAAGTCAAGGATTCTGAATACTTTCCTAATGCACAGTATATAGCTCCATTCTTGTGTATTTTATTTTATTCCTCTTGTATTACTATTTTTAATCTCTGCATCATTGGGAAGGGTTCGTAAGCAAGCATTTTTGCCTAAGAATTTGACAAAGAACATTTGATTTGATTTCTTTCATTCATTTAAGTATTTGAATTACATAATATCTGGCCTTTTCATTTCAAGGGCAGTCACAGACTGCTTACAATTAAAGAATAATAGTAATTTGCTGAGTCTAGCATGGAGACATAAATATGCAGCAACTTCTTCAGCTCAAATCGAAATTATGCTTATCGGCTACCTCACCTCACAGAAGGTGAGAGGTCAGTCTGAGCAGGCAGCCAGCATTTCTCTACATAATTGAGAGGAGTTTCAAATTAATTGTATAATTAATCTTGTCAATTTAAGTTACACAGAAGTCTGACCCTGAATTAGGCAGTCTGGAATATTCCAAATTGCCTTAATGTGAAATCTGGCTCCATTATGCACTTTGTTCTCTCATGATGAAATGAGGCAAGTTATTAGCAAAGATAAAAAGTGTATGCTGTAATAACCAGTTATTAGTCCTTATCACGCTGTGCCTTTATGTGATTCATTTCCTCACAAAGTAATTCTAATGTTTTTTTTTAAAAGGACGGCTTATTTCATTAGGTCTATGTACATGAATGAAAGTAAAAAATGATGTGGTGGAATTTATGAACAAGATGAAAAGTTGTTGAAATACTCAAAACACTGCATAAATATTACATTACTTTTACTGTGTTCATTGAGTAAAAAAAACTGCTAGAAGAGTTGTCTGCTCCGCCTCCTCCTTTCTGAACTTACTTTATGGTTCTTTAGTATGTAGACCATGTCACTCAAGCTTTTCTGCAGTTTCATATCAATATTAAAACCTTTTTAGCACATCTAAGTCGCACCGTCCCACCTGCCTACCTGTCCCCTGCCCTCCCAGCCCTCAGTCTGGACCAGGAGAGAGGAGAGCACTAGCAGGTAGCCTAGTGGTTAAGAGTGTTGCTCCAGTACCTGAAAGGTCACTAGTTTGAATCCCTGAGTTGGCAAGGTAGCCTGCTGTTCTGCCCTTGAGCAAAGCAGTTAAACCCCAACAACATGTGATGAACTGGATGTTGATTAAGGCAACCCCCCGCACCTCTCTGATTCAGAGGATTAAATGCGGAAGACACATTTCGGTTGAATGCATTCAGTTGTGCAACTATGTATCCCTTACTCCCATCCCTGTGTGGAGGGGACTCAGCAAGGGCAATAAAAACTCAGCGTGCAAACACCCTGTCTGCCTAAACGACACCCATTATCACCTGCTTATCAGTGATGGAGCACTACTTGTTAGGCCCTGTGGCAGGCAGGCAGCTTCAGAGGCCTGGGAGGCAGGCAGGCAGGGTAACATTAGTGCCTGGGTCTCTCTGGTCATATTGGGTTATTGTATTTTGGAAGCCTGTACTGTACCACGGGGACCTCAGCACCCCTTAAATTTAATAACCTCCATAATGTGGAATCATAATCTCTAATGGTGCACTTGTGTTAACTGTCTGAGTTTTGGTTTGTGAGGGAGGGCTTCTGCAAACCCACTGGGGGGAGATCAGTAGATATACTAGTGGTGGCCGGGCCCCAGTGCAAACTCTCCAAGCAGGCTGGATTCTAAACCATTTGTGTTGTAGTTGTGGGTATAACATACTTAATTGAACATTTTATAGCACACTTGGCTCAGTAGTCAGTTCTCACCAATATCTCTCTGCAAAATCTGTTACTGCTCAGTGTATTAAACATCTATATACGTCAAGGTCAAAACAAGGCCTTAACAGCATGTCACATATCACTCAATCTCGTATAATGTTGGGGTCTAGTAGGGCTGACCCCATTTAGTCGACTGGTTTATTTTTGGGTCGATAGGCTTGGTCGACCTGTTGCTATGTGCATAATAGCAACGTTAACCAGCATATTGGTGTTGAGAACAATGCGGCGGAGGCAGCAGCAGAATGAGGAGACGAGAAAACAGCCTTTGCCCTATTGTCTTAAGAAAAGTGAGGAGAGAGGAAACCCCAACTTAATTAGGTCTATAATCAATAGTCTAACTGTTAAATGTGCCTGGCTTGCGGCCTCCCGAGTGGCACAGCGGTCTAAGGCACTGCATCGCAATGCTTGAGGTGTCACTACAGACCCAGGTTCAATCCCAGGCTGTGCTACAACCGGCCACGACCGGGAGACCCCAAAGATATCCTTGTCCCATTGCACTCTAGCGACTCCTTGTGGCGGGGCGGTAGCATTTACGCTGACTTCGGTCGCCAGTTGTACGGTGTTTCCTCCGACACATTGGTGCAGCTGCCTTCCGGGTTAAGCGAGCAGTGTATCAAGAAGCAGTGTGGCTTGGCAGGGTGGTGTTTTGGAGGACTCATGGCTCGACCTTCGCCTCTCCCGTACGGGACAAGACTGGAACTACCAAATGGGGAGAATAATGTGCCTGGTTTTATAAATCATGCATATATACTCAGAAAAAAAAGAAACGTCAACTGCGTATATTTTTCAGCAAACTTAACATGTGTAAATATTTGTATGAACATAACAAGATTCATCAACTGAGACATAAATTGAACAAGTTCCACAGACCTGACTAACAGAAATGAAATAATGTGTCCCTGAACAAAGGGGGGGGGGGGGGGGGGTCAAAATAAAAAGTAACAGTCAGTATCTGTTGTGGCCACCAGCTGCATTAAGTACTGCAGTGCATCTCCTCCTCATGGACTGCACCAGATTTGCCAGTTCTTGCTGTGAGCACTGATGGAGGGATTGTGCGTTCCTGGTGTAACTCAGGCAGTTGTTGTTGCCATACTGTAACTGTCCCGCAGGTGTGATGTTCGGATGTACCGATCCTAGGCAGGTGTTGTTACATGTGGTCTGCTGTCTGTCCTGTCTCCCTATAGCGCTGTCTTAGGCGTCTCACAGTACGGACATTGCAATTTATTGCCCTGACCACATCTGCAGTCCTCATGCCTCCTTGCAGCATGCCTAAGGCACGTTCACGCAGATGAGCAGGGACCCTGGGCATCTTTCTTTTGGTGTTTTTCAGAGTCAGTAGAAAGGCCTCTTTAGTGTCCTAAGTTTTCATAACTGTGACCTTAATTGCCTACCGTCTGTAAGCTGTTAGTGTCTTAATGACCGTTCCAGATGTGCATGTTCATTAATTGTTTATGGTTCATTGAAGAAGCATGGGAAACAGTGTTTAACCCCTTTACAATGAAGATCTGTGAAGTTATTTGGATTTTTACGAATTATCTTTGAAAGACAGGGTCCTGAAAAAGGGAGGTTTCTTTTATATATCTACCACAGGAGGTTGGTGACACCTTAATTGGGGAGGACAGGCTCATAGTAACGGCTGGAACGGAATCAATGGATTGGTATCAAACACATCAAACACAAAGTTTACATGTGTTTGATACCATTCCATTCACTCCATTCAAGCCATTATTATGAGCTGTCGTCCCCTCAGCAGCCTCTTGTGATATCTACAGAAATAAGACGGATCCTGTTTGATTGTTTAATAGCCTACTGATTCCGTGGAGCACAAAGCCTCACTCATGTCAAGTAAACAATTTCACAAATTCACTGTTTAAAATGTTTGCTTTGCTGTAATAAAAGGCGTTACAGCCTCTCTAGTATTATTTATGATTTCTTTAGTATCTAAATTGTCAGAAAAATAATAACACTCCTTTATTACTATTATTGTTATGATCATTATAATAATACGTAATGTCATTATAATTAGTAGGCTTGGAATAGCAGACCTGTATAACCACCTATGAGCTGTAGGCCTATCGCATCCTGTTTAGTCTTAATACCGTAACTTACTGAGGCCTGTATTTCAATACTTACAGTTGAAGTCGGACGTTTACATACACCTTAGCAAAATACATTTAAACTCAGTTTTTCACAATTCCTGACATTTAATCCTAGTAAAAATTCCCTGTCTTAGGTCAGTTAGGATCATCACTTTGCAAGTGTCCCCCTTTTTCCTCCAAACATAACGATGGTCATTATGGCCAAAGAGTTCTATTGATGTTTCATCAGACCAGAAGACATTTCTCCAAAAAGTACGATCTTTGTCCCATGTGCAGTTGCAAACCATAGTCTGGCTTTTTAATGTCGGTTTTGGAGCAGTGGCTTCTTCCTTGCTGAGCGGCCTTCTAGGTTATGCCGATATAGGACTTGTTTTACTGTGGATATAGATACTTTAGTACCTGTTTCCTCCAGCATCTTCACAAGGTATTTTGCTGTTGTTCTGGGATTGGTTTGCACCAAAGTACGTTCATCTCTAGGAGACAGAACAAGTCTCCTTCCTGAGCAGTATGACGGCTGCGTAGTCCCATGGTGTTAATTTGGAAATTGCTCCCAAGGATGAACCAGACTTGTGAAGGTCTACAATTTTTTTTACTGAGGTTTTGGCTGATTTCTTTTGATTTTCCCATGATGTCGAGCAAAGAGGCACTGAGTTTGAAGGTAGGCCTTGAAATACATCCACAGGTACACCTCTAATTGACTCAAAGTATGTAAATTAGCCCATCAGAAGCTTCTAAAGCATTTTCTGGAATTTTCCAAGCTGTTTAAAGGCTTTAAACTTGGAATTGTGATATGGTGAATTATAAGTTAAATAATCTGACTGTGAACAATTGTTGGGAGAATTACTTGTGTCATGCACAAAGTAGATGTCCTAACCGACATGCCAAAACTATAGTTTGTTAACATGAAATCTGTGGAGTGGTTGAAAAATTAGTTTTAATGACTTCAACCTAAGTGTATGTAAACCTCCGACTTCAACTGTATAGAGGCTCAGTGCCGACCTGTCATTCATGGCAGGTGGGGCACTGTTTTGCGTGTTATTTTGGCATTAATACGTGTCACATATTAGTTTGCAAACAATGTAAAACAATCTTTGAGTTAATAAACATACAAACAAAATGCAAAATGCAGGTGTTTCAGCCTAGCTCAGTGCTTTCTGTGGTGTTGGGGCAGCCAGCGGAAAATACAGAGCGTAGGGGTTAGTGTTCTCTAGTTGCACCGTGATTGGCTCAGTGCTCTGTCACTCATGGGGACACTACGTCACCGCAAAATCTATGGGGAGAGCCCCTTGGGTGCTGCCATAGATTTACATTAGAAGTGCCCATCCAAGAAGGCTCAAGGTCAATCCTTTTCAATCCTTGTCATATGAAGAGAAATTATAGATAATGTATCGGTGCTCATTGGCCATTGGACATAAACATTACACAACAAGTTGGAAATCGAAAATTCAACAATTAGCGGTTTAAAAATGTTAAATACATTGAATACATTGGAATCTCAGAACTTGGGAAATCTCAGATTTCAGTAAGTTCAAGACAACTGGGAACTGTCTTGAAAGCACCATAACTCCAGAGAATGCCTGACTTTGTTGACAAAGTTTGATGACACCTTCCTGTTCAAGTGAGCACAGCACAAAAATGTATTGTATGCTGCTTCATAAATGATGTAATATGCCAGGGAGATATGTATACCGTAGCTAAGAATGTAATACTAAGTACAGTGAGGGAAAAAAGTATTTGATACCCTGCTGATTTTGTTTGTTTGCCCACTGACAAAGAAATGATCAGTCCATAATTTTAATGGTAGGTTTATTTGAACAGTGAGAGACAGAATAACAACAAACAACTCCAGAAAAACACATGTCAAAAAAGTTATAAAGTGATTTGCATTGTAATGAGTGAAATAAGTATTTGACCCCTCTCAATCAGAAGGAGTTCTGGGTCCCAGGTGTCTTTTATACAGGTAACGAGCTGAGATTACCTGTATAAAAGACACCTGTACACAGAAGCAATCAATCAGTCAGATTCCAAACTCTCCACCATGGCCAAGACCAAAAAGCAGTCCAAGGATGTCAGGGACAAGATTGTAGACCTTCACAAGGCTGGAATGGGCTACAAGACCATCGCCAAGCAGCTTGGTGAGAAGGTGACAACAAGAAACACAAAAGTACTGTCAATCTCCCTCGGTCCGGGGCTCCATGCAAGATCTATATAACATTTTTGACATGCGTTCTTCTGGATTTTTTTGTTGATATTCTGTCTCTCACTGTTCAAATAAACCTACCATTAATATTATAGACTGATCATTTCTTTGTCAGTGGGCAAACAAACAAAATCAGCAGGGGATCAAATACTTTTTTCCCTCACTGTATATGTTGTGTAGTAAGCTATTAGTAGCCCATGTGCCTCACCCTAATCATTTGGTATTTTCAACGTACTGTTCTGAATTGGTGGTGCACATGTAGCCTACAGCCTATTTTAGAGAAATGTCATCATCAAATATTGTAAGACCTTTCATTGTCTGCTTATATGCCCCCTTTATTTATCCTACGGTTCTGACTTGGTGTACAGGGAGAATACTGTATGAACGGCCCATGTTCTGAATTCTGTCACTGTACATTTCAAAAGTGCTGAAAAAATTGTTATATTGACTACGTCCGTCCTAGCTCGCTCATTAATGTCTTAATCGAAATGACGGATTGCCTCTTATCCGCTGATCGTTCCCTTATGCCATAGTTTGTACATCTCAAGTCAGCCATATCAACAATGTTTTTTAAAAAGGCAGTAAATGAGGCTGAAAGAACTGTTTTGCTACCAGACAAGGCTCCGCTGATAGGTGTAGCAGTGATAAGGATTCACACTATGGTGCTGAAAAGAAAGCTCTGCTGTTGGGACAGCTTTATGTAGGCCTTAACAGTGTGTGGGCACCGTTTGTCACCGTTATAGTGCAATTAATGCATTGATTAGTGTTGTGTTGTCTAGTGGCTTTGCTGGCATGCATCTAAAAAAAATTGGGGGAGTTTGCCCCACCAAGATTAACATGCTAAAATCGCCACTGTACAGGCTACTGTATCAATCATTCAATCGTTCATGTCATCACACAGCATAGGAGTCATTAATGATTTTAAATGTAATCAAGCATTTTAGTATTAAAATAAAATAAAGCAAGCCTTAAATAATTAGCTTAAACAATAATTTAACCGTTTAATTTCGGAAATTTCATTCACGAATGAATGCGACTGTTTTTAGTCTTTGCTGTAATAAAGGCTTAACAAAAAAACATGACTCTCTGGTACTCTTATGTATTTAGTGTTCTTTACATTGTACCAATCTGTCAGACACATTATATTGTGATCTATACAGCACTTGTTTGGCACACATATGTATTCAGCGCTTGCTGTCCAGTATTTTCCACAACTAGTCTAATTTATTCCACACATCTGACTTCCCCTTTACCTCCTGAGCAACCAGTAAACATTCCCCCGTTTCTGCATCCATTTTGCTGTTCTAGTGTTCAGAGTTTGTTATAACCAATTTATTGATGTGATTATGATATGCTATAGGTCGGGCCCTCTTGGTCACGTGCATGCGATGCATACATGTCACGTAAAGTGAGCAAGGGTTGAGTGAATAGGGAATGTTTTTCCTAAACAAATGAGGGATTTCGATAACATAACCTTTCAGTCAGAAATGGCTGTAATTATGTTGCAGCTTCAGCAACACGGACAGCGCTATAAACACTGTTGATGCTCTGTGGTGGAGGCTGCAGCAGGGAGGAGAGAGAGACAACGGGTGTGGGTCACACAGTCACTCGCTGTCTTTTTTTTTTAACACATTGCAGCAAGTCTGAGCCCAGACCGGCACAATCAAATAAATTGCTGGTTGGACTAACTCTAGTCATTTGTGTGTCTTAATTATTTAATCAAACAGTGTGCTTAAATAATCAGACAAACTCAGTGAATATAGTTGATTTGATTGTGTCTATATATGGAAAAATACACGTTTAAAAATGTTGACCAATCGATTGGGGACAGCCCTAGGGTCCAGCACTCTGCATGACAACAAAACATATTACCTGTGGAGGGTTGTTGGAAGGTCAGTAGAATCCTCCATTGTGCTGGTTGTCGTAGGAAGCCTAAAAGGGTACAATGTCTGGGGCACCATGCAAGATCTCACCTCGTGGGGCATCAATGATCATGAGGAAGGTGAGGGATCAGCCCAGAACTACACGGCAGGACCTGGTCAATGACCTGAAGAGAGCTGGGACCACATTCTCAAAGAAAACCATTAGTAACATACTACGCCGTCATGGATTAAAATCCTGCAGCGCACGCAAGGTCCCCCTGCTCAAGCCAGCGCATGTCCAGGCCCGTCTGAAGTTTGCCAATGACCATCTGGATGATCCAGAGGAGGAATGGGAGAAGGTCATGTGGTCTGATGAGACAAAAATAAAGCTTTTGGTCTAAACTCCACTCGCCGTGTTTGGAGGAAGAAGAAGGATGAGTACAACCCCAAGAACACCATCCCAACCGTGAAGCATGGAGGTGGAAACATCATTCTTTGGGGTTGCTTTTCTGCAAAGGGGACATGACGACTGCACCGTATTGAGGGGAGGATGGATGGGGCCATGTATCGCGAGATCTTGGCCAACAACCTCCTTCCCTCAGTAAGAGCATTGAAGATGGGTTGTGGCTGGGTCTCCCAGCATGACAATGACCCGAAACACACAGCCAGGGCAACTAAGGAGTGGCTCCGTAAGAAGCATCTCAAGGTCCTGGAGTGGCCTAGCCAGTCTCCAGACCTGAACCCAATAGAAAATCTTTGGAGGGAGCTGAAAGTCCGTATTGCCCAGCGACAGCCCCGAAACCTGAAGGATCTGGAGAAGGTCTGTATGGAGGAGTGGGCCAAAATCCCTGCTGCAGTGTGTGCAAACCTGGTCAAGAACTACAGGAAACGTATGATCTCTGTAATTGCAAACAAAGGTTTCTGTACCAAATATTAAGTTCTGCTTTTCTGATGTATCAAATACTTATGTCATGCAATAAAATGCAAATTAGTTACTTAAAAATCATACAATGTGATTTTCTGGATTTTTGTTTTAGATTCCGCCACTCACAGTTGAAGAGTACCTATGATAAACATTACAGGCTTCTACATGCTTTGTAAGTGGGAAAACCTGCAAAATCGGCAGTGTATCAAATACTTGTTCTCCCCACTGTATGAGAAAGTGTTGTTGTTCTGTCTGTGTAGTCTGTGCCAGTCCTTCTCTCATCCACCCAGTGCTTAGTTCTCACACAGGGTCTGCTGATAGCTCATAGCTGAGGTTTGCTCTCCTCAGGCCAGGGTGAATAGTTTCCTTCTTCTTTAGGATCTTTTTTAGGCTTTATGGTAGAGAACATCATCCCAGGCTGAGAATCCAGGCACTGCGACCAAGCATTTCTGCCCCATGACCACTGGCATGTTCAGAACAATCTCTCTCCCCTCTTCCCTTACGAGAGCCAGAGCCAATGATGTATTATTCACATATTATGCCCATTTTATTCCCATACCAGGCACCCTGCTGGTATCCATTGGAATCACAGGGCAACTAACTGTCTTTGGCTTTATTTTTCTATTTCTTGTTCTCTTTGATTGTTCTGGGAAATCTTGTAAACGCAAATGGGGCCAAATAGAATGTAATTGCTGCTGTGTGATGATTAGGAGAGCAAAATACTGATTTCCCAACCGTAGGGTCATCCTGGGTTTAATTAGGGGAAGCACAGTCAGTGTCAATCCTCTCAGTCTCCTGCCTGGGCCGTGCCAGTCCATTCACACTCCCTTTAAGAGGGGCGCAAGAAAATGGCTGCTGAGGAAATAAGAGAGGAGAGCAGCAGTGGCTTATTTGTTTTGGAAATTGAACTGCTGGAGAAGCAAAGGCCTGTCTGCTGAAAGAGTTCAGGGTTAATGAACGGAGCAAAATGGGAAAAAAAAGGCCTAGCTACTGTACAGGCTTAGACATCACTCTTTTCAAGAAAAGCTTCTGGTGAAAGAAACTGGGAAAGCTGAGTAGGACAGTCTAACAAGGGACTAGTATCACCAGACTGTTTAGCATACATTTTTTATATACTTGCATATAGTTAATACAACCAAATTGTACACAGTAGGACAATAAAGACTTTTATTGCCAAAAACCAATCGAGTAATCCCAAAATACTTCTCCTCTCACTAATACACATAGTGAAAACAGTACTGTTTGTTCCCAGGCTTGACCGATGAGTGAGACCCGTCAGGTAAAATGACTGTGACCAATCTTCATGATTATCCAATCAGTGCTCTGAGACGTCAATTGCTTGCAGTCGATAGATAATTAAGGGGGATAATTGGCGGGGTATACTCTGTGGACACTAGAGTTGGTGCTGTTCCATGCCTTACCTCAGCATCCAACTCACAGCATTAACTGTGCCATGCCTTACCTCAGCATCCAACTCACAGCTAAACTGTTCACAGACTTACCTCAGCATCCAACTCATAGCATGAACTGTGCCATGCCTTACCTCAGCATCCAACTCACAGCATTAACTGTGCCATGCCTTACCTCAGCATCCAACTCACAGCTAAACTGTTCACAGACTTACCTCAGCATCCAACTCATAGCATGAACTGTGCCATGCCTTACTTCAGCATCCAACACACAGCATTAACTATGCCATGCCTTACCTCAGCATCCAACTCACAGCATTAACTGTGCCATGCCTTACCTCAGCATCCAACTCACAGCATTAACTGTTCACAGACTTACCTCAGCATCCAACTCATAGCATGAACTGTGCCATGCCTTACCTCAGCATCCAACTCACAGCATTAACTGTGCCATGCCTTACCTCAGCATCCAACTCACAGCATTAACTGTTCACAGACTTACCTCAGCATCCAACTCACAGCATGAACTGTTCACAGACTTAACTCAGCATCCAACTCACAGCATGAACTATTCCATGCCATACCTCAACATCCAACTCACAGCATTAACTGTTCACAGACTTACCTCAGCATCCAACTCACAGCATTAACTGTTCACAGACTTACCTCAGCATCCATCTCACAGCATTAACTGTTCCATGCCCTCCCCTCTTTATTTTCATTTCTTCATTTCAGAACACATTGTTATTTACAATGACGGCCTGGCAGGGGGTGGGGTTTAAAAAAAGTGTAAGACAAGACGGACAACCTAGACAGAACAAAAGATGGCAACAGCACAGATACATCAGCAGACAGACGGTGGAAAAAAAGCATATCATAATAACAGACACCACCACGCTAAATCACCATAAGAGAGACACCACCACACTACATCACCATAAGAGAGACACCACCACGCTACATTACCATGAAAGAGACACCACCACGCTACATCACCATAAGAGAGACACCACCATGCTACATCACCATAAGAGACACCACCACGCTACATCACCATCAGAGAGACACCACCACGCTACACCACCACGCTGAATGAAGATAAAAGAGACTCCATCACGCTATATGAAGATAAGAAAGACACCACCACTCTACATGACAATAGGAGAGACACCACCACGATACATGAAGATAAGAGAGATATCGCCACGCTACATGAAGATAAGAGAGACACCAGCACGCTACATTAAGATAAGAGAGACACCACCACACTATATCACCATAAGAGAGATACCACCACGCTACATAACCATAAGAGAGACACCACCACACTACCTGAAGATAAGAGAGACAACACCAAGATACCTAAAGATATGAGAGAAACCACCATGCTACATCACCATAAGAGACACCACCACGCTACATCACCATAAGAGAGACACCACCATGCAACATGAAAATAAGAGAGACACCACCAAGCTCATGAAGATAAGAGAGACACCACCACGCTACATTAAGATAAGAGAGACAACAGCATGCAACATGAAGATAACACAGACACCACCATGCTACATGAAGATAAGAGAGACACCACCACGCTACATGAAGATAAGAGAGACACCACCACGCTACATTACCATAAGAGTGACACCACCAATCTACATCACCATAAGAGAGACACCACCACGCTACATAATGATAAGAAAGACACCACCACCCTACATGAGGATAAGAGAGACACCACCATACTACATCACCATAAGAGAGAAAACACCACGCTACATGAAGATAAGAGAGACACCAACACGCTTAATGAAGATAAGAGAGACACCACCACACTACAGGAAGATAAGAGAGACCACCACACTACATGCAGACAAGAGAGACACCACCACACTACAGGAAGGTAAGAGAGACACCACCACACTACATGAAGATAAGAGAGACACCACCACACTATATGAAGATAAGAGAGACACCACCACGCAGAATGAAGATAAAAGAGACACCATCACGCTACATGAAGATAAGAGAAAAACCACCACGCTACATCACGATAAGAGAGACACCACCACGCTACATCACCAAAAGAGAGACACCACCATAGTACATTAAGATAACAGAGACACCACCACTCTACATGAGGATAAGAGAGACACCACCATGCTGAATGAAGATAAGAGAGACACCACCACACTACAGGAAGATAAGAGAGACACCAACATGCTATATGAAGATTATATAGACACCACCACGCTATATGAAGATAAGAGAGACACCATCACGCTACATGAAGATAAGAGAGACACCACCACGCTACATAAAGATGAGAGAGACACTACCATGCTATATGAAGATAAGAGAGACACCACCACGCTATATGAAGATAAGAGAGACACCACCACGCTACATGAAGATAAGAGAGACACCACCATGCAGCCTGAAGATAAAAGAGACACCACCACACTACAGGAAGATAAGAGAGACACCACCACACTACAGGAAGATAAGAGAGACACCACCACGCTATATCACCATAAGAGAGACACCACCACGCTACATCACCATAAGAGAGACACCACCACGCAACATGAAGATAAGAGAGACACCACCAAGCTACATGAAGATAAGAGAGACACCATCACGCTACATTAAGATAAGAGAGACACCAGCATGCAAGATGAAGATAATACAGACACCACCATGCTACATGAAGATAAGAGAGACACCACCATGCTACATGAAGATAAGAGAGACACCACCACGCTACGTTACCATAAGAGAGACACCACCAAGCTAAATCACCATAAGAGAGATACCACCAAGCTACATCACCATAAGAGAGACACCACCACGCTACATAATGATAAGAAAGACACCACCACCCTACATGAGGATAAGAGAGACACCACCATGCTACATCACCATAAGAGAGAAAACACCACGCTACATGAAGATAAGAGAGACACCAACACGCTTAATGAAGATAAGAGAGACACCACCACACTACAGGAGATAAGAGAGACACCCCCACACTACATGACAATAGGAGAGACACCACCACGATACATGAAGTTAAGAGAGATATCGCCATGCTACATGAAGATAAGAGAGACACCAGCACGCTATATTAAGATAAGAGAGACACCAACACGCTTAATGAAGATAAGAGAGACACCACCACACTACAGGAAGATAAGAGAGACCACCACACTACATGCAGACAAGAGAGACACCACCACACTACAGGAAGGTAAGAGAGACACCACCACACTACATGAAGATAAGAGAGACACCACCACACTATATGAAGATAAGAGAGACACCACCACGCAGAATGAAGATAAAAGAGACACCACCACGCTACATGAAGATAAGAGAAAAACCACCACGCTACATCACGATAAGAGATACACCACCACGCTACATCACCAAAAGAGAGACACCATCATAGTACATTAAGATAACAGAGACACCACCACTCTACATGAGGATAAGAGAGACACCACCATGCTGAATGAAGATAAGAAAGACACCACCACACTACATGAAGATAAGAGAGACACCAACATGCTATATGAAGATTATATAGACACCACCACGCTATATGAAGATAAGAGAGACACCATCACGCTACATGAAGATAAGAGAGACACCACCACGCTACATGAAGATAAGAGAGACACTACCATGCTATATGAAGATAAGAGAGACACCACCACGCTATATGAAGATAAGAGAGATACCACCACGCTACATGAAGATAAGAGAGACACCACCATGCAGCATGAAGATAAAAGAGACACCACCACACTACAGGAAGATAAGAGAGACACCACCACACTACAGGAAGATAAGAGAGACACCACCACGCTACATCACCATAAGAGAGACACCACCACGCTACATCACCATAAGAGAGACACCACCACGCAACATGAAGATAAGAGAGACACCACCAAGCTACATGAAGATAAGAGAGACACCATCACGCTACATTAAGATAAGAGAGACACCATCATGCAAGATGAAGATAAGAGAGACACCGTCACGCTACATGAAGATAAGAGAGACACCACCACGCTACATGAAGATGAGAGAGACACCACCACGCTATGTTACCATAAGAGAGACACCACCAAGCTACATCACCATAAGAGAGATACCACCAAGCTACATCACCATAAGAGAGACACCACCACGCTACATAATGATAAGAAAGACACCACCACCCTACATGAGGATAAGAGAGACACCACCATGCTACATCACCATAAGAGAGAAAACACTACGCTACATGAAGATAAGAGAGACACCAACACGCTTAATGAAGATAAGAGAGACACCGCCACACTACAGGAAGATAAGAGAGACACCACCACACTATATGCAGATGAGAGAGACACCACCACGCTACATCACCATAAGAGATACACCACCACGCTACATCACCACAAGAGAGACACCACAACACTGAATGAAGATAAGAGAGACACCACCACACTACAGGAAAATAAGAGAGACACCACCACATTACATGAAGATAAGAGAGACACCACCATCCTATATGAAGATAAGAGAAACACCACCATGCTACATGAAGATAAGAGATATACCACCACGCTGAATGAAGATAAAAGAGACACCACCAATCAGCATGAAGATAAAAGAGACACCACCACACTACAGGAAGATAAGAGAGACACCACACACTATATGAAGATAAAAGAGACACCGTCATGCTACATGAAGATGAGAGAGACACCACCACGCTACATCACCATAAGAGAGACATCACCATGCTACATCACCATCAGAGAGACACCACCACGCTACATCACCATAAGAGATACACCACCATGCTACATCACCATATGAGAGACGCCTCCATGCTACATGAAGATAAGAGAGACACCACCACGCTAAATCACTATAAGAGAGACACCACCTCGCTACTTCACCATAAGAGAGACACCACCTCGCTACATCACCATAAGACAGACACCACCATGCTACATCATCATATGAGATACACCACCACGCTTAATGAAGATAAGAGAGACACCACCACACTACATCACCATAAGAGAGACACCACCACGCTACATGACGATAAGAGAGACACCACAACACTGAATGAAGATCAGAGAGACACCACCACACTACAGGAAGATAAGAGAGACACCACCATGCTATATGAAGATAAGAAAGACACCACACACTATATGAAGATAAAAGAGACACCGTCACGCTACATGAAGATGAGAGAGACACCACCACTCTACATCACCATAAGAGATACACCACCATGCTACATCACCATAAGAGAGACGCCACCATGCTACATGAAGATAAGAGAGACACCACCACGCTAAATCACCATAAGAGAGACACCACCTCGCTACTTCACCATAAGAGAGACACCACCTCGCTACATCACCATAAGAGAAACACCACCACGCTACATCACCATAAGACAGACACCACCATGCTACATCACCATATGAGATACACCACCACGCTTAATGAAGATAAGTGAGACACCACCACACTACTTCCCCATAAGAGAGACACCACCACGCTACATCACCATAAGAGAGACACCACCACGCTACATCTCCATAAGAGAGACACCACCACGTTACATCACCATAAGAGAGACACCACCATGTTGCATGAAGAGAGACTTATGACAACAACACAACATCTCTAGGCCTGCTAAACGGAAAGTTCCTTTTATGCGTAAAGTTCAGGTGGAAAATGAGCCTCTCTTGGCAGCAGGTGCTTTAGCCTAGTGGTTAAGAGCAATGGCCCAGTAACCAAAAGATTGCTAGTTGAACTCCCCAAGCCTACAATTTGGAAAATCTTACTGTGCCCTTGAGCAAGGCACTTAACCCTAATTACTCCTGTAAGTTGCTCTGGAATGGAGTGTCTGCTAATTGACTAAAATATCAATAAAATCTAGGAGATGTCTGGGCTTTGGTAAAATGCCTCTGTAGCGTTAGCATGGAATTGGACTGTAATTCCTTTCCAGCTATTAGCCTATCACGTCTTGTTTCTCTCCCAAAACGCCTTTGATCAATTCATTAATTCACAAACAAAGCTGAATCACGTCTCGACCCGGGCTCTCATTTGGCTTTAGTCATTTGTGGGTTTATCATGTTTTGTTTACGCTCCGAGGAACAGCTATGGAATTCGTATATCCGGCCCATGAGGCAAATCAGTTGTGCTGTATTGATTTAGTTGGACTGTGCATCCCTCCACCTCTACTCTAACTCTCCACCACACCCCTCTGCACCTCCTTCCCGACCCAGTATGCATCCGTCTGGGCTTAGCCCTAGCCTTTAGACTGGCTCTTATTCAAAGTCTAGCAGCTCCCGGGACACAATTCAGTCCACATCATTCAATACCCCCATTATCAGACTCATTAGTTCAGTCATTGTTTTGCTCTCATTAAGAAGAGATCCATCGTCTCGGACACCTCAGAATTAACATGTCATCCCATTGCTGCTTCTGGAATATCAGCAGTACGCTTTACGCATAGTCTGAGCACATCCTACTGTGTGTGTGTGTGTGTGTGTGTGTGTGTGTCCCACGTCGACCTTGAGTTTGCTGACATGCAGGCCTCTCTAGAAACCTGCTGACACACTTCATGCATGCAGATGTGTATACCCCCACCCCTCACATACACACATACACACACACACACATGGAATTGGACAAACATCAACAGTAAGGCAGGATACAGCGGGGGAGAGCAGGTTTAAGATGCGAGGCAGGTCCTTGTGTGTGTGTGTGTATCGATCCTGTGAGGGCTCTCAGGCCCCTTCCCCAACAGTGGAGGCCATTCATCATGGAGGACATGACTGGGGGCTGAGCCGCCTCTGTCAGGGTAAGGCAGACCAGGGCTAGGCTGGATTGGGTGTTGGACTGGCCCACTAACTCATCTAAGAATGCACTGTCATGGGTAAACTTGGTTTCTGTTATTTGTACATGATGTGGGTGTACTTTAGTTTAATGTAAATGGAACGTGGCATAGAAAATACTTCTCAAATAGCCATCATCCTAAAAGCCATCAAATACAGTATATTAATTTGTCTTTATTTTCATGGATTTACTGTATGCATGTCTCCCATCACAACCTGCCGCACCTTCGTAGTCTGTCACGCTCTACCAGAGACGCTTTGATTGCTAGTGTCTTCAGGAGCCATTTGTCCTGCCTGTACATGGCTGGCCCGGGCTTGGAGTTTTTTCATTTAACCTTAATTTAACTAGGCAAGTCAGTTAAGATCACATCCTTATTTACAATGACGGTCTAACCCGGCCAAACCTGGGCCGCCAACTGTGCGCCGCCCTATGGCACTCCCAATCATGCATGGATGTGATGCAGCCTGGATTCGAACCAAGGACTGCAGTGACACCTCTTGCACTGAGATGCAGTGCCTTAGACCGCTGTGCCACTCTGGAGGTGACGAGGATGGAGCAGGAAGCCTGAGCGTGGCCCGGCATCAGATGTGTTCTAAATAACTTTGACAGAGGAGTTTTGCTGTCTCTCAGGGCTGCAGCTAATCTGATGTGAGGGAATGGCATGCTGAGGGAGATACAGGACACAGACAGAGAGAGATAGAGGCAGACGTTCAGCTGGTGGAAAATCTGCCCTCTGAATCTCTCGCTCTTTCCAGGCTCGCTTCCTTTCCTGCCTCTCCCTCTTTCTCTTTACAGATGATTTGGGAAGTCAGCCTTTCCCTTCCATTTATGAAATTGATAATGTATTTTGTCTCTCTCTCTCTCTCTCTCTCTCTCTCTCTCTCTCTCTCTCTCTCTCTCTCTCTCTCTCTCTCTCTCTCTCTCTCTAGACGGTCAGCTGGTGGGAAATCTGCCCTCTGAATAGGGTTTCAAAGCTACTGGTAATTTACCATTTACCGGAATCTTCATCTTTAATTAACATGTAATTTATCTGTTAACTTTGATAATTTATACTGGATTATGTACTCACATATAGTATGCATTTTTTTATATACTGTATGTGTCCATATTGTCCATGAATTTCCAGTGGATAGACCATAAAGTATCTATCTATCTATCTATCTATCTATCTATCTATCTATCTATCTATCTATCTATCTATCTATCTATCTATCTATCTATCTATCTATCTATCTATCTATCTATCTATCTATCTATCTATCTATCTATCTATCTATCTATCTATCTATCTATCTATCTATCTATCTATCTATCTATCTATCTATCTATCTATCTATCTATCTATCTATCTATCTATCTATCTATCTATCTATCTATCTATCTATCTATCTATCTATCTATCTATCTATCTATCTATCTATCTATCTATATGGTTCAAGAGAAAATAGCATAATTAATTTAAAAAGCGTCTAATCAACAATGCCATTATTTTCAATAAAGCTATTGACTTTTTTCACAACTGCCACCAGTTTGGAGCCAGAACATTTACAACAAGGATATATTGACAGTAAAATAAATATACATATAAATCATCTTGAACACCAATGGTATTCACTAAGTTGATGATTTATATTTAGCATAATGTTTTACAGCTTTGTCATTCTATTGTTTATTTTTAAATCATCTTATTTTTTTATTTTATATATTTTACATGTGATAACGCCACACAGAGGGCCAGAGATAACTTGATACCTGTCATAATCTGATGTACCAAAAAGGCCACTAGATGTCATCTGATAAAAGTCCCCCAAAAACATGAAAGTTACCAAAAGTATGGTAGTTTACTGGTAAACTTTGAAAGTTTCCGGTAATATACCTTCCCTTTGCAACCCTACCGCTGAATCTTTCCCCCCTCTCCCTTTCTCGCCTCTCGCTCTTTCCGGGCTCGCATCCTCTCCTGTCTCTCCTTCCTTTCACTCTCTCTGTACAGATGATTTGGGAATTTATAGCCTTTCCCTTCCATTTATGAAATTGCTCATATATTTGATCTCATCTCTCTTTCTTCCTCTCCTCTCCCTCCCTCTCTCTTTCTCTCCCCTCTCTCTCTCTCTCTCTCTCTCTCTCTCTTCCTCTCCTCTCTCTCTCTCTTCCTCTCTTCTCTACCTCTCCTCTCTCTCCCTCTTCCTCTCCTCTCTCTCCCCTCTCTCCCTCTCTTCCTCTCCTCTTTCCCTCTTCCTCTCCTCTCTCCCTCTCTTCCTTTCCTCGCTGTCCCCATAAGTCCATGTGTATCAGTGTTAATTTTGGCACTTTTTCATTTATTTATTCTAGTCTGTCATTTTGACAAAAATATAATTAAGTCTTATTTACATTATTGTCATTTGAATAATTATTGTCAAAAGGACAAAAACAGTTGGCCAACTTTCATTTTTATCACATCACATTTGTATTGCCTCATCAACCTATACTAAATTTATTTTATTTTTTTTACCTTTATTTTACTAGGCAAGTCAGTTAAGAAAAAATTCTTAAGTATAAATCCCTGGCCGTATCCAAATACCCATACTAGCATACTATATGCTTAAACTGCATACTATGTATTAATCGTCACATACTATTTAGCACGTACCGTTTAGTAAAAAGTATGCAGTATGCCACGGCCGCAATGTCTCCTGACTGGCTGGGTAGGTGGGGCAGGGCCAACTGCGGGTTATTTTTTGAAAATTTAACAGACATGCATCACATTAACCAGGCTAATCTCCAATTTGATGAATTTCTCTAAACTCTGAATAGAATAGGAATATCCTATTGAAAATGGACTTAAGACAGAAACTGATCATTTGGTTATATTTCAACATATTTATTAATGCAGTAACATAGAGTTGAAGTCGGAAGTTTACATACACTTAGGTTGAAGTCATTAAAACTCATTTTTCAACCACTCCACAGATTTCATGTTAACAAACTATAGCAAGTCGGTTAGGACATCTACTTTGTGCATGACACAAGTAATTCTTCCAACAATTGTTATTTGCTATATCACAATTCCAGTGAGCCAGAAGTTTACATAAACTAAGTTGACTGTCCCTTTAAACAGCTTGGAAAATTCCAGTAAATTACGTCATGGCTTTAGAAGCTTCTGATAGGCTAATTGACATCATTTGAGTCAATTGGAGGTGTTCCTGTGGATGTATTTCAAGGCCTACCTTCAAACTCACTGCCTCTTTGCTTGACATCATGGGAAAATCAAAAGAAATCATCCAAAAAACACCAAATTGTGCATGCAGAGCAGAATTAGGCCGATACCCGCTAATTATCAAAATCCAGAAAAGAGCCGTTAAATTCTACAACCATCTAAAAGGAAGCGATTCCCAAACCTTCCATAACAAAGCCATCACCTACAGAGAGATGAACATGGAGAAGACTCCCCTCAGCCAGTTGGTTCTGGGGCTCTGTTCACAAACACAAACAGACCCCACAGAGCCCTAAGACAGCAACAGAATTAGACCCAACCAAATCATGAGAAAACAAAAAGAGAATTACTTGACACATTGGAAAGAATTAACAAAAAAAACGAGCAAACTAGAATGCTATTTGGCCCTAAACAGAGAGTACACAGTGGCAGAATACCTGATCACTGTGACTGACCCAAACTTAAGGAAAGCTTTGACTATGTACAGACTTAGTGAGCATAGCCTTGCTATTGAGAAAGGCCGCCGTAGGCAGACCTGGCTCTCAAGAGAAGACAGGCTATGTGCACACTGCACACAAAATGAGGTGGAAACTGAGCTGCACTTCCTAACCTCCTGCTAAATGTATGACCATATTAGAGACACATATATCCCTAAGATTACACAGATCCACAAATAATTCGTAAACAAACCCAATTTTGATAAACTCCCATATCTACTGGGTGAAATACCACAGTGTGCATCACAGCAGCAAAATGTGTGACCTGTTGCCACAGGAAAAGGGCAAACAGTGAAGAACAAACACCATTGTAAATACAACCCATATTTATGTTTATTTATTTTCCCATTTGTACTTTAACTATTTGCACATTGTTACAACACTGCATATATACATAATATGACATTTGAAATGTCTTTATTCTTTTGGGACTTCTGAGTATAATGTTTACTGTAAAAAAAATGGTTTACTATCTACTTCACCTGCTTTGGCAATGTTAACATATGTTTCCCATGCCAATAAAGCCCTAAAATTGAATTGAATTGAAATTGAAATTGAATTGAGAGAGAGAGAGACACACACACACAGAGAGAGAGAGAGACACACACACAGACAGAGAGAAAGAGAGAGAGAGAGATAGAGAGACAGATAGTGAGAGACACAAGACAACAGACAGTAGTATGGGTTGCCGCAAAGTGGTATGGGTTGCACCTCCATCACTCGGTTTTAGTCATTGCCATTGTTATCAACAACGTTCCACAGATGCCACAGCCACATTGATGTCCAAAAGTAGTACAGGAGCTAATGACTGTTTACCACAGTGATGTAGTCACTAAACCTTGAGTCTGAATAGAGTCCCAAGTCCCCTGTGCTCGAGTCCAAGTCCGAGGCACCAATGGTTGAGTCACGTGTCCCTATGGCTGAAATCCGAGTCTCGGTGCTCGAGTCCTGGTCCTAGTGCTCAAGTCTGAGTTATTTACCAAGTCAGATATAGCGTAGCCAATAAATAGTTTGCTATCCCTTTTCCTTTCTTTCTGTGCCACCAAATGTTTGCATATAGGCTACTGGTAATGTACCAGGGCCACGTCAGTTGAAAAAACTTTCTTGAACGTTGCAGATAGAAATACCATGAATAGAGCCAACGTTATTCCTTATTCAGCATGTCAGAGGCATGTTTGTTCTACATAGCATATTTCTATCTAAACGTTCCAAAACGAACGTGCCCCAGGTTGTTAACTATAGCTAGCTAATGTAACATGACTGAATAGGGTGTAGCCTAAACAAATGGTGAACGGCCCGGTCCACAATTACCCTAGTTTTAGAACAGCCCGTTTTATATTTATGATTGTAAAATGCGTCCCGCCAAAGCACAAAAGACTGAAAAAAATATAGCACGGTATTATGGGCCATGTCTTTTGAACGGTATCCTAAGGGCTAGAAGCAAGACGTTTTCTCTGAGGAAAAGATGGAGACTTGGCTATGTTGGCTTCAGAACCTGTGTAGGAAATGCAGTGGGAAAAGTAGGAGGGTTTAACGAGACTACAAATTCAAAGACAGCGTACTTTTCTATACTTCCCTACCAAGCAAAAAGGCAGTAACTGCTCATTTGGTCGAAAGTTAATGTTATTTTTGCTACATTAAATATGCTTAATCATGTGGACAAGTGTCCTGCCTCTATTGTATTGTGTTCTGGAGAAAATGGGGGTCATATTAGCAGTAACTGCAAAAAGTTACTGTGAATGTAAATAAAAGTTAAATTTTTTTCTCAGTTTCATGCTGTGAGCATTTACTGGCTTTTTGCTTGGTAGGGCAGTATAGCGTACTCAAGGGAGAAAAAAACATAGCTAGATAGACTGTTTAACTATTAAACTCATTGCTGCTATTGTTTTTAATTTCGTAAAGCAGCTTGTGTTTCTAAACCAGGCAAAGGGTAGTTAATCAGAAGGCTGGTGGTGATTGGTTAACTACGGGGAAGCAAGAGTCGCCGGCGAGATGTGTACAATCGGAGACGGAGCCGGAGTGGCGCCTGTCTGCCCGCACTCATCGCTTTCTCCCCTGCAGCTCACCAGCTATGTTTGTCGGGTGTGACTGTCCTTCCCACTGCTTAACAGAACTGCACTGAAAAATAGGTGTTTGACAAATATTTTAGTCAGTATTTTTGTTGACGAAATTAACACTGTTGTAGATGCTCCCTCTCAGCAGACACTCAGAGTCAAATCCCATCCAGAGTGGCAGTTCTGTGGGCAATTGCTCAAAAGTCATAGCAGGGTAATCCTCTCTCCCCATGGTATGACTGGCCTTAACATTCCCCCTGTATCACTGCCGCTCGCCCATAATCCGCACCCATGCCCTCGTATCACAACTAAGGACAAGCTCTGTGGTTTTAATGGCTGTAGTATTGTCATTGTGTCTGTGGTTGGTGTGGTCAGACAGAGAGATTTAAAGGACCTTCAGTGCCCGTCTCTGTTTGCATGACAGACTGTTTCAGGGCCTGTGTTAGAGGGCAAAGGGAGAATTATGGTTTTACATTAAACGGAATGACAGAGGCTGTCTGAATTACAAAGGGAGAGACTTAGTTGTCTCTGTGTGTTTGTGAGTGTCTTTCAAGCTTGAGTGTATATGTGATACACACTAGATACCAGAGGTGGGATCAAGTGATTGTTTTACAAGTCACAAGTAAGTCTCAAGTCTTAGCACTCAAGTCAAGTCCCAAGTCAAGACAGGCAAGTTTGTGTGTAGTCTCAAGTCAAGACCGATAAGTCCCAAGTCAATTCTCAAATCAAGACCGACAAGTCCCAAGTCAAGTCTCAAGTCCTAAACTTTGAGTTTGATATCACTTTGAGTGTGTGTGTGTGTGTGTGTGTGTAATGCATAAACAGGACCAAAATCGATAAAAGTCTGTCAGTCACGATGAGGCCGCAGTATGATGCCACCATGGCTGAAGACACTCTCCACCGGAGCACTGGAGGCAGGCACTGCCAAGACCCTGATGGCCACTCGGGACAGTGAAGGAAGAGCCTTCATGTTCATTGCCCAGCACAAGAGGGCATTCTGTCCTTCGCCTATGTCAAGGTAGTGACATAGCTGTAGTGCTGGAGTGGTCCCAACAGCTTTCTTCTGCCTCTTCCAGTATGCTGCAAACAGCCCTTCTTCTTGTCCAAGACTATGGTCCTCTCGCTCTTCCTCATCAACAAGAGGCACAGCTTGCTCAGTTCTCTTTTGACATTTGGTTGCTGTCCGATTCTAACTGTAATACGTTAAATGAAGAGTTGATGCGCTGCACACTTTTTTAAATAGCATAATTTTTTATATTTGGGCTTGGGGAGGGTATCAAGTCAGTTCGAGTCAAAAGGCTCAAGTCCATGTTAAGACACGAGTCATTGGTGTTAAAGTCAAAGTCGAGTTGCAAGTCTTTTTTGATTTTGTCAAGTCGAGTCTAAAATCATCATATTTGTGACTCGAGTCTGACTCGAGTCCAAGTCATGTGACTCGAGTCCTCACCTCTGCTAGATACACACTAGATACACACTAGATACACACTAGATACACAGTGAGAAACTGAATGAGATGGTGAATGAGTGTGGGATTAAAAGTGGAGACCATAAGGAGAGAGAGTGAGCGCAAAAGAGAGAGAAGCCTGTCCTTGTGCCTCCTCTCCGCTCCTCATGCATCATTACCTCTCGCCAGCAGGCTGCTCCCTGGGTGTCTGTCCTCCTGCAGACGGGCCGGCCTCAGCACTGCCCTCCAGAAATTAATCAACACACAAACCCCATGAGCACCACCAACGGACAGACTGGCCACCATGTCTACGCACACGCCTGCAAATGAGCCAGTCCACTTCACAGTGGAGGAGGGGACGATATAACAACGTTTGATGGGGGACAACATTTTTCTTGCAAGTGAAGAGAGAGTTGACATTTACAGTAGAGTGAGTACACAGACAAACATACTGTATCTCTTGACCAATCCATATTCAAGACAGCTGAGTTCAGATCTCCCTAAAGTGATTGATTACCAATGGTAGACTGTGTATGCATTGGCTTGTCTTTTTTTTAAACCTTTGACAGACTGCCAGGTGTGCCTCACCAAGGAGACATGCCCAGTGTAACCGGGCAGAGTACATGGATGCCAGTATGGGTACAGAATGACTTGTCATTGACAGAGAGAATGTAAAGATCTCTGATGCCTGTTGGTGACATGTTCTGGCTGACTTCCCTCTCCTCTCGATCCCCAGGACTATATTCACAATGACTGTATAGGTGACCTCGTGTCTCCGGGAGACGGACTCTCTGGCAGGAGATCAGAATATGAAAGGATTATATTATTAAAGCTGTACCTTTGACATTGTCCTCTGGTAATGCAGGTTGTTTTTCTAGCATTGATTTAAATGCATGCAGCTACTCCTTAGTGACCTGAAACTGTATCCCCAGAAATCATGTGGGAAAGACATTGGCTAACTCATGTTCAAGTTTAGAGTTCAGTCTAGAGAGTTTATTAGTCACATACACAGGGTCACAGATGTAATTGCAGGGCACAGTGAAATTCTTAAGCTCTGAGCTCCAGCAGTGCAGGTCAAGAGAAGTGAATGGGACAAAAATAGAAATAATAATATATACATTTTTACATCTGTAACAGTGATAAATGGGGGGGTAAAAGCTATTGGCCAGCCTTTCCGTTTATGTCATGATGCTCCTATAATGCCCGCGTCTGAGTGATGGAAGCAGGGAGAACAGGGCGTGGCTTGAGTGGGAGGTCCCTGGTGATCTTCTTGGCCTTCCTGGGTCACCTGGGGTTGTAGGTGTCCTAATTTTATAGATTTAAGAATAAGGCTGTAACCTAACATAATGTTTAAAAAGGGAAGTGGCCTGAATACTTTCCGAATGCACTGTATATGCCCATACAGTGCCTTCGGAAAGTATTCAGACCCCTTCACTTTTTCCACATTTTGTTACGTTACAGACTTATTCTAAAATGGATTTTAAAAAAGCCTCAATAATCTACACACAATACTCCAGAATTGTTTTAGCAATTGTATTATCTTCAGCACTCGGCGGTCCCGTTCTGTGAACTGGTGTGGCGTTTGTGTGGCCTACCACTTGGCGGCTGAGCCGTTGTTGCTCGTAGACATTTCCACTTCACGATAACAGCACTTAAATTTGACCGGGGCAGCTTTAGCAGGGCAGAAATTTGACGATCTGACTTGTTGGAAAGGTGGCATCCTATGACGGTGCCACGTTGAAAGTCACAGAGCTATTCAGTAAGGCCATTCTAATGCCAATGTTTGTCAACGGCGATTGCATGGCTGTGTGCTCAATTTTATAAACCTGTCAGCAACGGGTGTGGCTGAAATAGCCGAATCCATGTGAAAGCTATGATCCCTTATTGATGTCACTTTTTAAATCCACTTTAATTAGTAATAGATGAAGGGGAGGAGACCGGTTAAAGAAGGATGTTTTTTTGACAATTGAGACATGGATTGTTTATGTGTGCCATTCAGAGGGTGAATGGGCAAGACAAAAGTTTTTTTCCCCAGTGTGTATCAACAATGGTGCACCACCCAAAGAACATCCAGCCAACTTGACACAACTGTGGGAAGCATTGGAGTTAAAATGGGCCAGCATCCCTGCTGAAGGCTTTCGACACCTTGTAAAGTCCATGCCCTGAAGAAATTAGGCTGTTCTGAGGACAGTTCAGCCATTTGACTGTTTTAAGCCTTTCCCACAGATGAACTCATGAATACCACTTTTATGTCTCTGCTGCAGTTTGGAAATTATTGAAGTTAGCATATTGCTATCTTTCACAATTTTCTGGAAGTCCCCCCGGTATAGTAGCCAGCAGATCGTAACGTTGTATCTTTCTCAATGGAGCTGCCCATAATCTCACAGACACCATAACGAAACAGATACAACAAAGCGATCTCCATGCGACAATGGGACAGAGAATGAGGACGTGGATAGAATCTTGTAACTTATGATTATCAGATAAATTAACGATTTGTAAAATACTGACTACTATGAATAGCTTTGTAAGACTATAAATGACCAATCACAGAGCTTTGGAGTACTTAGGTCTAGTTACCTGTTTTTGAGAGGAGCTGGCGTAGTTACACATGGTCTGCGGTTGTGAGGCCGCTTGGACTGCCAAATTCTCTAAAACAATGTTGGAGGTGGCTTATGGTAGAGAACATTTTTGAGTGGCTTTATTGTACCCAGCACAAAGTGCACCCATGTGATGATGATGCTGTTTAATCAGCTTCTTGATATGCCACACCTGTCAGGTGGACATACAGTGGGGAGAACAAGTATTTGATACACTGCCGATTTTGCAGGTTTTCCTACTTACAAAGCATGTAGAAGTCTGTAATTTTGATCATAGGTACTCTTCAACTGTGAGAGACGGAATCTAAAACAAAAATCCAGAAAATCACATTGTATGATTTTTAAGTAATTAATTTGCATTTTATTGCATGACATAAGTATTTGATACAACAGAAAAGCAGAACTTAATATTTGGTACAGAAACCTTTGTTTGCAATTACAGAGATCATACGTTTCCTGTAGTTCTTGACCAGGTTTGCACACACTGCAGCAGGGATTTTGGCCCACTCCTCCATACAGATCCTTCAGGTTTCGGGGCTGTCGCTGGGCAATACGGACTTTCAGCTCCCTCCAAAGATTTTCTATTGGGTTCAGGTCTGGAGACTGGCTAGGCCACTCCAGGACCTTGAGATGCTTCTTACGGAGCCACTCCTTAGTTGCCCTGGCTGTGTGTTTCGGGTCGTTGTCATGCTGGAAGACCCAGCCACGACCCATCTTCAATACCTCTTAATGAGGGAAGGAGGTTGTTGGCCAAGATCTCGCGATACATGGCCCCATCCATCCTCCCCTCAATACGGTGCAGTCGTCCTGTCCCCTTTGCAGAAAAGCATCCCCAAAGAATAATGTTTCAAACTCCATGCTTCACGGTTGGGATGGTGTTCTTGGGGTTGTACTCATCCTTCTTCTTCCTCCAAACACGGCGAGTGGAGTTTAGACCAAAAAAGCTCTATTTTTGTCTCATCAGACCACATGACCTTCTCCCATTCCTCCTCTGGATCATCCAGATGGTCATTGGCAAACTTCAGACGGGCCTGGACATGCAATGGCTTGAGCAGGGGGACCTTGCGTGCGCTGCAGGATTTTAATCCATGACGGCGTAGTGTGTTACTAATGGTTTTCTTTGAGACTGTGGTCCCAGCTCTCTTCAGGTCATTGACCAGGTCCTGCCATGTAGTTCTGGGCTGATCCCTCACCTTCCTCATGATCATTGATGCCCCACGAGGTGAGATCTTGCATGGTGCCCCAGACCGAGGGAGATTGACTGTCATCTTGAACTTCTTCCATTTTCTAATAATTGCGCCAACAGTTGTTGCCTTCTCACCAAGCTGCTTGCCTATTGTCCTGTAGCCCATCCCAGCCTTGTGCAGGTCTACAATTTTATCCCTGATGTCCTTACACAGCTCTCTGGCCTTGGCCATTGTGGAGAGGTTGGAGTCTGTTTTATTGAGTGTGTGGACAGGTGTCTTTTATACAGGTAACGAGTTCAAACAGGTGCAGTTAATACAGGTAATGAGTGGAGAACATGAGGGCTTCTTAAAGAAAAACTAACAGGTCTGTGAGAGCCGGAATTCTTACTGGTTGGTAGGTGATCAAATACTTATGTCATGCAATAAAATACAAATTAATTATTTAAAAATCATACAATGTGATTTTCTGGATTTTTGTTTTAGATTCCGTCTCTCGCAGTTGAAGTGTACCTATGATAAAAATTACAGACCTCTACATGCTTTGTAAGTAGGAAAACCTGCAAAATCGGCATTGTATCAAATACTTGTTCTCCCCACTGTACATGTTGCGTTTATATTTTTTATCAGTATAGCTAATACACTGACTTGTATTTAAAAATATACCTTCTCAGTATTTATCTTAACCTCAGAATATATAAAAGTTAAAAATAATGTACTATGTTTCAATAAAAAGGAATACACATATAAGGAAGCAATACTGAGCCAGCTAATGGTAGCCGCTAAGCTAATAGCAACCCTATAGCCTAGTATAGGTTTGACAGGCTTGTGTTAGCGCATTTACTTTAGCATTTGTGTATACAGTTTCCTCTAACAATACAACTCTGTAACCTATAAAACTTGGGTGGGGAGATGTCAGGCCCTAGACCATATAAATGGAGTAGAAAAGAAACCACAATATTACCCCAGAGGAGTTATACATTTCAAATCACTAAATCAATAAGTTAAAACCAGAACATTATCTGGCGCCATCTTTTCTTATGTTAATCTCTGGGCTAGCCTTGCTTAGCAGCAAACCCAGTCATCTCTATATCAAGATCGCTAACAGTTTCACTCAATCAATTCACACATTAAAACATAAAAATGTCAACATTTTCTATAGATAATGCACTTGTGTACACCACGTAACTGTTTAAGAGAGCAAATAAAAAAGAGACAGGAGGAGAAATGGTTGGTTGTCAACAGGGATTACAACCTATACAATCATTGATTACAACAACAATAGCTAAAGGCTTGGTTATATTTCTGTTGTATACCAGTCTAATGGCTTGTCTTCCAGTGCTGGATGTCTTTGGTAAAGGCTTGGTTATAGTTCTGTTGTATACCATCATAATAGCTTGTCCAGTGCTGTCTCTCTTTCCTGGGTGTTCCTACAGCCTCTCTGTTCTGATGGACTGGATGGACACTGGGGAGTCGGCTTTCTTTTCACCACCACACTGTGCAATTTAAACCTGCCTCGGGCATGTAGATATTACTCCCCAGCGATATGGACAAAAATTAATGGAAATTGTTTTTGAGGGATCATTATTAACATTCTCCTTTGGATGTGTTTTTTTTTCATATCACCACAGATTCTCTTTTTATTTTTTCATTTTTGAGAAATGTATGCAGATTCTCCTGTTGGCGGTGGGGGTTGAGGTTTCATTGTGTCTGCATGAACAAATATGAATTATTATGCTGATAATTAGTAACTGTGCTATCACTTTTATTTAACTTTCTAACTTAATGTTAAATCATCATGCCAGTTTGGTCTACAAATTCTCAAAGTTATACAGTATGTTTAGGACCGGTTTTGAACATTCAATACCATATTTTTAAGTAGTGTTTTCTACTGTGAGTGCGTCACTGCATATAGCAACACATCACCATCATGTCAGGTGATGGAATGACATTCCCTCCATACTGCTCTATGTGACATCTCTGGCTCGATAGATTAAAAGGCGTCTTTGCTCAAGGCCTTGTAGGGAGAGGGTAAATATCACCCTTGTTCATGTGGTAGGGAAATCCGCTATTTAAATGGTACGTAATATAATTGACATTTTCCACTTCATTATGCAGCCCCTGACCTTCAGAATGTATGACTGGGATCGTTCTGCAACGTGTGTTCTCACACTTCCCTCTAATGGGAAATGTTTGACCTTGTCAGAGACGCATGGAGGTCAGGAGTGAAGGAGGCTGAGCTTCACTTCAGTCTAGAGAGAGAGAGGAAGTAAAGAGAACGTAGTGGATTAGAAGATATCAATAACACCTAGAACACCCTTCCTTGAGAGATGTTACATGGCCAAGACATGCCAACATGTAATTTATGGGGGAATTAAGTAAATTTGATGGTACCAAAATTGCGGTCAAACACACATTTTGGACATTTCTAGCATTCTTATTACATTACAGTAAGAAAATGATGTGTAAATACTGTACATCTAAATAAGATTTTCTTTTGAAATGATTGTACTTCTCTGGTTTATTTTGTATTTGTATTTATTATGTGAAAGTGTTTAATATGTTAGACCTTGGTCTTGGTTGGTGTCTGTGTTTGTCTGTTTGTGTGTTTGTGTACAGAACCAGGAAGCTTATTCCTGTTGGACCAGTAGTATCTTCTTTCATTCAACTTCAAATTCAACTGAACAAAATCTTTAACTGAGTTTTCCTGTTGTGTTTGGTTGTATTTTGAAGTACTAAGACTCTCACTTATGGATTCAGTGTTAAATCCATCTCGCTCTGTCTCCAAACTTAATGAAAAATAATCATATTGGAGTCTTTCACGGATTAGGGCATTTTGAATGTGACTTGTGATCTCTTCCATTTGTACTAAACACAGTGATGTCCACTGGCGGCTCTGTAGAGGTAATCTTATTACTTGGTCGTCTTTTGTTTTTAGCTCCCTTTATTAAAACATTTTGGTGCATTAAACATGCTAATTTGTAACTGTGCGTAATTGAGGTCCTGCTTTTAAAAACCTCTCCCCAATTGTCAGAAGATTATGAATTTCATCTTGTGGATTACATTTTGGTAGAGTTCAGTTCCATGAAATGGACTTGGTTCCAATTATTTCTAAGGCTATTCAAGCTTATTAATGTAAAAAGAGCATTTGTCATACCCAGAAGCCTTGTCATACTAAATATGAGTGTGTGCCGTTAAGACTTAATTTCCTCTTTGGTTTAAATAATTTAGTTCAGTTCTGGTTTAGTCTCCAGATAACAAGTGGATGTTAGTGATTTGCAGGTTGGCATTCTCAAACTGATCAATTGATCAACATTCAGAAGGATCACGTCAACACTATAGTATGTGATCTTGGTCCCAAACATCTATACTTGTTTGTGACTAGCTAGATTAGAAGATGAGGTTTTATCAATAGCTAGTCCAGAATGGAGTGACCAGCGTCCTATGGATATTTGAACTGGTTAAAAACAGGTATTACACAAAAGTAAGATGAATGTGACTGGGAGATGATAGCTCATTTTCAAAAGAAGAAGAAAAAGGTTATCATATCTGGTGAGGACATCAAAGAGTCTATCAGGGTGTGTTGTTCAGGTTGTCTGTCTGGTTCATGCTGCGGCTTAACAAATGATCATATGGATCAGGGAATCTCTCTATTCAAATATTGATCAACTTTTGATTTTGTGTCAAAACACATTTAAATTTTAACACCACCGCCGTGTCTCCTGCGGAAGGGATGCCTCTCTTCGTGGTTGTCACTAGGGCTACCCTCCAGGCCACCTGCCGCCCTGGTGGGGAGCGTGCAATTTCCCTATACCAGACAGCTTTCATATCCTGGGTGACATGATAAGTGCCAGTGTGATACAAAGGGGCTATTTTCTAATTGTTTGGACAGATCACTCAGGGGAGAAGTCTTTGATTATGTGTGTTGACAGAATAAGCACAGGCTTGCTGAGTTACTGTAGTGTCAGCATGTCCGCCTGCTCCTCTGCTATCGTTGACTGTGATAGGTTGATTGTTTCAGTCCTCCTCACCGTGGCTAAAGGGCAGCCATAGACCAACTGGTGTTTTTGGGCCTTCTCTTAGAATCGTTTACATTAGGGAAATGAAAATGTTGTGTTCTAAGAACGAACCAACTGGACTTATTTAGCCTATACTCAATGATCAGTTGGCCTAATTATCAATCTTATTTGGGATTAAATGACTGACTGACGGAAGACTGAGTACTGTATATGAGAAAAGGTACGAGAGCATACCTAAAGATGAAGGCTTGTGAGTAACGTGTGGTGTTTATGTCGACACCTGTTGATCCCCCATGATCCCTCCTGTCTGTCTGTCTAATGGGAGAGAGCGGAGCGGGCCCATGTCATTAGTATTCTACAGCTGGGCCCGGGTCTTGCCTCAGCAGCACTGGGGAATGATTAGGTTGATGGGCTATAGGCGATGACGAAAGAAAGCAACAACCCCTTCTCCTCTCTCCTCCACCACCACTCCACCCTCCTTCCCTTCAACATATCAGCCTCAAATTACCCACTTTGCTTGGAATATTATCAGACCAATCGTCCCTGTTGTAATTACACTATCTGTGTCGCCTAGCCTTCATTAGCCTAACAAAAGGGTCTCAGAATCAGGCCACTTTCGGCAAATAACTTGGAGCACACTTGACTTTTATGGAGAGATCGTCGCTCACATCTGATGCCATTACCGAACAAAAAGCCTCGAATGCCTGGCTGTGGCTGGCGAAATCTTTGGCGCTACCGTGAGAGAGGCAGACAGTGGAATTTAAACTCTGCTCTGGATGTACTGCTGTGTACACACAGAGAGGCATCGGTGTTGTATAGTAGGCATCAAACAGTGACAGAATTTCTCTCCGTGCTCTCTCATTCCTTTGACAGCAACACAGAAACAAATATCATCAAACTGTATCCTAAACTAGTGGAGCTTGTGTTTCAATCACACTGCGTTAGGTGCTGCGTTAGATGAGTTACTTTCTCTCAGGCTATGGAGAACGCATTTTGTATTCTGAAGCGTGGCATGTGTTTGATCTCAGCCATATCCCTCTAAGACATCATTGGGTAACACTGTAAAAGCAGAGGGATGCAGAGCGTCTGAAATATCAAGGAAGTTATTCATAAATATTAGATAAGATCAAAACAGCCGCTTGCTCTCCTGCGGCGAGTTCCTGGGTCAAGCCATCGAGATCCCTTTGATTTGCCCCACATGGGCTGTGTGGTATAGACTACACAGTAGGCCTGAAAAAAAGTGCTCTGAACTAAGATGGAAGCTCTGAAAAACTTGAATCCAATCTCTCACAGTCAAATTGTGTTCCTAATAATACAATGGTAAGAAAGCCAAAATGTTTCTATTTTGTTCAGTTTTCTGATAATTTTTTATTATTATTTTGTTTGGATTCTGTCCCTAGCATAAGCCCAACCTGAGGAGATTCGTCGTCTGGATGCATTCTCTCATCCCTTCCTCTCCCTCTACCACAGCTGCTGACACAAAGTGGTGAAATATCACTTTGATCATGCCTCCTGAACAACAAACAAAACTCAAACCTAATTAGCTTAATTCAGAAATATTCCAAATGCACTGGTTTGTTATGAAAGTGCTCCATGAGTTGGAGGAAATGAAAACAGGAATTGAAATAAGAACTCTTTGAACTCTAGGCTCTGTGTAGGCATTATCGCTCCAAGAGGAACATCTAAATTAAAGACAAGTACCTATATTCAGTGTTTTTAAATCATGTCAGTAAACCATGCCTGTGATGTATTTAACTTTGAAGTATACAGTGCCTTCAGAAAGTATTCATACCCCTTGACTTATTCCATATTTTGCTGTGTTACAGCCTGACTTTAAAAAGAATGTATAACATATATTTTTTTAAATGTCACCCATCTACACACAATATCCCTTAATGACATAGTGAAAACATATTTTTAGATTTTTTAGCATTCACACCCCTGAGCAAATACATGTTAGAATCACATTTGGCAGTCATTACAGCTGTGAGACTTTCTGGGTAAGTCTCTAAGAGCTTTGCACACCTGGATTGTACAATATGTGCATATTATTATTTTTTGGTTGTTGATCATTGCTAGACAGCAATTTTCAAGTCTTTCCATAGATTTTCAAGACGATTTGAATGAAAGGTGTAACTAGGCCACTCCGGAACATTCAGGTTTGTCTTGGTAAGCAACTTCAGTGTTTATTTGGCCTTGCGTTTTAGGTTATTGTTCTGCTGTAAGGTGAATTTGTCTCCCAGTGTCTGTTGGAAAGCAAACTGAACCAGTTTTTCCTCTAGGGTTTTGCCTGTGCTTAGCTCTATTCTGTTTATTTTTATACCAAAAAACTCCCTTGCCCTTGCCGATGAACAGCATACCCATAACATGATGCAGCCAGCACCATGCTTGAAAATATGAAGAGTGGTACTCAGTGATGTGTTGTGATGGATTTGCCCCAAACATAATGCTTTGTATTCAAGACACAATTGATTTCTTTGCCACATTTTTGGCAGTTTTACTTTATTGCCTTTTTGCAAACAAGATGCATGTTTTGGAATATTTGTGTTCTGTACAGGCTTCTTTCTTTCACTCTGTCATTTACGTTAGTATTGTGGAGTAACTACAACGTTGTTGATCCAGCCTATTAAACTCTGTACATTTTTTAAAGTCACCATTGGCCTCATGGTGAAATCCCGAAGCGGTTTCCTTCCTCTCTGGCAACTGAGTTAGGAAGGATGCCTGTATCTTTGTAGTGACTGGGTGTATTGATACACCATCCAAAGTGTAATTAATAACTTCACCATGCTCAAATGGATATTCAATGTCTGTTTTAAAAAAGAAATCCATCCACCAATCGGTGCCCTTCTTTGTGAGGCATTGGAAAACCTCCCTGGTCTAAATTGAGGGACCTTACAGATAATTGTATGTGTGGGGTACAGAAATGAGTTAGTAAAAATTATGTTAAACACTCACAGCGTGAGTCCATGCAACTTATTTAGTCTTGCCATAACAAAGGGGTTGAATGCTTACTGAATCAAGACATTTCAGCCTTTCATTTTTATTCATTTCTAAAAATGTCTAAAAACATAAATCAATGTCGACATTATGGGGTATTGTGTGTAGGCCAGTGACAGACACAACATCTCAATAGATTTTAAATTCCAGCTGTAACACAACAAAATGTGGAAAATGTCAAGGGATGTGAATACTTTCCAAAGGCACTGTAAGTGAGTATGGAATAGTACTGTATGGACTTAGCTGCATACTCCACTTTGCAATGACTGCTAGCAAGCTCTCACCATTACGTGTTGACATCAAAAGCAGTAGAGGTTCTTCCCAGGCAGTTAAAAGTGGGCTCAGCTTGGTGTGGATCTTGTAAATGCAGTCTTTGGGTGTGTGCCTCTCTGGGGACACTTCACACAGTGCTCTGCACAGGAGTCTCTGTGAAGAGAGGACCAGTGACAGCCAACAGGAAGGGAGGCTGTGGGCTCTGCCACCTCACCACATGGACAGGAACTCAGTCTCTCCTCTCACCATCTCTCTCTCTTTCTTTTTTCTTCCCCTCCACTCTTCACGTGGAGAACAATCAGTATTCATATTGTTTGTACACATACATTGAACATGCTGAAATGTAGTGTTAGTATGCAGTATGGCACACATAGTCACTTGTGGTCTCCCAGTCTGGTTAGGTTTTACTCACTTAATGCATTTTTTATCAAATAGTATGTAATGTATTGTTTATTGCATTCCACCTGCCTGGGGACTAAAGCTCCTTGTTAATGGATGCAGACACACACACACACACACACACACACACACACACACACACACACACACACACACACACACACACACACACACACACACACACACACACACACACACACACACACACACACACACACACACACACACACACACACACACACACACTCACACACACACACACACACACACACACTAACAAACACACACACACACACACACACACACACACACACGCACACACACAGGTCCTCACTGCTTACCTGCCAGTTCTTCCAGATTGATCAATGCAAATGCTGTTATTTACCCAACCCTGAAATTAAAAAACTATGGATTAATCTGACTTGCTTCCTCAAGCCAATGGCAAGCTGGCTTTTTACATATGCTAAAAGACCCATAGTCTGAAACGGCTAGAGACACACGCACACACCTCATACCCCTCTATCTCCCTCTTACACATCCACACAAACGTGCGCGCGCACACACACGCACACACACACTGGCGCTGTGGAAGAGGGCTGCATCCTGAGCTGTTTTTCATGCTGACCCACTTTCTGTGCTTGGCCAGGCAGGCAAGCTTGTGCTGCTGCTGTGGTGTGTTCTCTGCTGGGGGAGATCCCTGCAGATTCCCCCTGAACAGCCCCCAGCCTCCTGACAGACTAGAATAGTGGCATGTTATCCCCTATGGATTCAAGGCCTACGCCTGTCTGTTTCTATGTGTGTGTGTGTGTGTGTGTGTGTGTGTGTGTGTGTGTGTGTGTGTGTGTGTGTGTGTGTGTGTGTGTGTGTGTGTGTGTGTGTGTGTGTGTGTGTGTGTGTGTGTGTGTGTGTGTGTGTGTGTGTGTGTGTGTTTGTCTTGCTCTCTCTCTCTATCTGTGACACACACACACACAGACATTGAGAAATACATTATATCCCAGATCTGTATTAATTTGGGTCCCTCCCCTTCACCGTGTCTGTGTGAAATTATTGTTTCAATCTTGCTGCATCAGGAGGCCCTGAAAGTTATAAATTAAACATAAATGCAAATGCGCTGAGCCATTGTTCCTCTTCCCATTCAAACAGATCAGTGTGTCTGCGGATTAATGCGAGAACAGTAGGCTTTTTAATGAGCACAGTGGAATATTTGCAAAGCTACCATGACACACCCAAAGCAACACTTTCACATAACCACATATTTCACCATCAACTATAATATTGTTGATGATCTGTAACACCCTCAATATAACGCTGTTACAGCCAGATGAGTAGCATAACATATGCAGCTGTTTGCACATGAAATGTGTTGTTGTTTGTTGGATTCCGCCTCCTCATATGCTCATGTAAGACAACAATAGGCGCTGCCATTGTAATCAACAATACATGACACCATATGCATTGACAGCTTTTCTATCCTGACAATTTACATGGAAAATGTCTTTGCGAATCTTCACACACACACACACACACACACACACACACACACACACACACACACACACACACACACGCACACACACACACACACACACACACTCACACACACACACACACACACACACACACGCACACACACACACACACACACACACACATCCATGTACATGCACACACACACACACACATACATACATACATACATACATACATACATACATACATACATACATACATACATACATACATACATACATACATACATACATACATACATACATACATACATACATACATACATACATACATACATACATACATACATACATACATACATACATACATACATTCATGTACATGCACACACACACGTAAAGGTGAACTCTACCCAGGGTGTCCTAGAGTCACTTCATCAAGCTGTTCCTTCTCTGCCATCTGCTCTTGATGCTGTGATGTCTGGGCAGGCAGGCAGTTCTAAATGCTAGATAGCGTCAGGACTGTGTAGTTTACTATCGTGATCTAATCTCGCTTACTCTTTACCATATGGACCCATCAAGACTAATGGGGAAGAGACTCTCTCGATGTCTTTTGCTTTCACTCTTATGCTTACGAACGAGTGTCTGTTTGGAGTGTATGCAAGGGATGTAAGCCTACCTTTCCATTAGTCATATTGCCATGTTATAAACTGTGCCTGAATTTCTATAAATGGTGTTATAAACAGGGCCGTTGGAGCCCTGAATGCTGATTGGCTGAAAGCAGTGGTATATCAGACCATATACGACCGGTACTTGATTACTGTTTTAATTACGTTGGTAACCAGTTTATAATATCAATAAGGCAATTTGGCTCTTTGTGGTTTATGATCAATATACCACGGCTAAGGGCTGTATCCAGGCACTCCGCATTGTGTCGTGCGTAAGAACAGCCATTAGCCGTGGTATATCGGCCATATGCCACATCCCCTCAGGCCTTGTTGCTTAATTATAACATCAGGTGCACTTCAATGTTATTTTTCATGTCTGGTCTACTTGTGCTTACACTCTGTCTCCACCAGGGGTCTTTCTAGGTCCCTGCTGATGACTGTGAGGGAGAGGAGACATTCACTCTCAGCGTTTGTGTCAGATTATCAAATTCAAAAGCTTGCTATGACATGGGATATAACGTACAGTACCCTTGCATTTACGAGAAATGTGTTCCTCAATTGGGTGACATCATCATCATCATCATCAGCAGCATCATCTTCACCATCATACTTCTGTAATGAACCTTCTCCATATCTATTTTATACAGGGTTGCTACTGTTAATATTCTCAATCAAGTGAGCTGCTCTCCCTCTACCCATAATCTCAATATCTCACATCAAAAACGTTGGCTATATTTAGCTAAATGTTACATTAATTACATAGGCCGTGTCATTATTGTAGGGAGCTACCGGGGGATAATGTATGCAATTAGATTGTAGTAAGAATGTATGTGCGGTCTGTTACATAGTACTTACTATTGTGAATTCTGTTTTCCAAGAAAATACAAAAAGAGGATTACATCAGATAATCCACACGTAGTTACTCTGTTATAAAGGCCTGTGCACTGTCAGGTGCGACCCTGTATGTGTTAAATCGTTGGTTAAATGTATAATTTTCACCCAAAATATAACAAGCTGATGAGAGAATAGACAAAGGAAATCTAAAGGGATAATAATAGGTAACGGCAGTGACGTCACTTATATTTAGGTTCAGGAGACTATTTTAGCTCAAGATTACACAAAGCAACGTGCTCATGAGCGCTGAAGATGATTAAAAAGTGTGTGGTTACATTTCACATCTCGACTAGGGCAGTTACAGCGTGTGATTACATACTTATTCTGAAGGCAACATTATTGCGCTCAGCAGCTTCTGTGTTTGCGTGTCTGTCTTTTCAGAGCTGCAGAAACTCGATTGAGCCGAGGGAGCGCAGAGCGGAGTAGAGCAGGCAACACTCAAACCCAGATCTGGATTCTTGGCATGAATTTAAGATGGAGCAGCCCATCTTTGGAGGACGCAAGACTCTCTGAGAGGAAGGCCTAGTCTACGTCCCAACATAACAAAGGTATAACATTAACGTAGTTTATTATGTAGGATATTCCTCATTTCAATAGTAATATTTCCTCCTGGTAATATACTGTAATTCAACATTTGTATATTGCAAAATAAAAGTGACTTTCATCACTGAATAACATAGGAGACTCCAGTCCGGGTTTTCCATGTGATGCGCGTTGGACCCTGGAGGGGGATAATAGCTGGTGGAGCCTGCTCTCTCTCATGCCATGCTGGGCCAGAAGGGCTCCGGGAGACATGCACTTACCCATATCCGGGTTGGAGGAGAGGAAAAAAGTTTCATTTAAACCTGGACGACAAACTTTCAGCATGAAGCCTCACTGACAGCGCCTCAGCCGCGGCTGTCAGCTACTAATTTCACCGCCGATTTTTACAAGCATTACAGCGCTATAACATAGCTTCGTTTTTCCATTGAAGATTTTTTTCCTGCTTGAGTTTTTCCTCTGTCTGTATTTTTTGTGTGAAAGTGTTCTGTTCGTGGGTCAGTGTCCCTGTCTGAAATGTTTAAGTGACAATGGCTGCGCAAGTGGCATCAGCACCGACGACAACTAATAATAAGAACAAGAAATTGTCTGGCAGTTTGGGTCAAGAGATACATTCTGGGAAATCGGGAGGAGGAACTATATCGAGATCTGGAGCAATGCTTGGAGCTGGAGATGGGACTAACACAATGAATAATGTAGACCATCACCACCGAAACGAGCTCAACATGGTCAATTCAAGTTCTCCGAATAACAATTCTGACACACGGGAGAAGGAGAGTGGAAATAACATAACATCGTCAAATTCGACGACCTCTCCAGATGGAATGGAGACGGGTTTGATAACAAACCATAAATTGAAAAATGTGAGCGGAGATCCCCCTCAGCACCTCACGCCGCCTCAACAGCAGTCACAATTTAACCCGTTTCCTCAGCATCAGCAGCGCCATATACAAAGTAACAACAACATCAACAACAGCCAAGCGACAAGGGGAGAGAGTGAGAATCAGCACCACGGAGGGAAGATTAGTGTTTTGGGGAGCCCGACAGAGCAGCAGATGCTGAATAAAGGTGAAGGGGATCATACCGGTAAAGCAGGGGAGCGAATGGGCGCCAGGTATGAACATGCCAACGTGGGACCAACGACCAACAACATCAACAGCCAGCCCCAGAGCGCAGGAGGAAACAGCGCTATTTCTGAGTTTAATAACTACTATGGCACTTCCAGAGCTGGGGCCTGCTATGATCAACATGGCGGACAAAGCACTGGGATGGGGATGATGCACTCCTCGGGACCCAACAACATGGACCCAGTGCACAACTCCCACGAAGGATACCACAACAACCAGTACAACCACTACCCTGGCTATCGGCAAGGCTACGGTGGAGCGGGCTACGGTATGATGGCCCCATCCAGACAGGGCAGTAACATGATGATGGGCCCTGGCAGCAACACTCCAGCTGGCCATGTCAAGGCTGCTATGGGAGCTGCTGCCTCCGGTTCTGGTGGAAGTGTTGGGGGCTTTCAGAGATTCCCAGGACATACTCAGCATCCCTCGGGGGCAACCCCGACTCTAAACCAACTGCTGACGTCTCCAAGTCCAATAATGCGAGGTTATGGCAGTGGCTATCATCAAGAGTATAACAGTCCCCCTGCACAACAACAAGCTGGCATCGGCTTGGGCAAAGACATGACTTCTCAGTATGGCTCCACAACCCATGGCTGGCCAGGGCAACAGAGAAATCTACCGTCCATGAATCCTGGAAACGGAGGGCAAGGTACCAGCAGACCACAGGTAAGAAAGAACTTGTTTTACAAACTCCGCTGTAGCTCATTAACTTGAGAGGCACTCTGAGTCCCACCTGTCATGAACTGTCTGGCAGAGTTATTTAATTGCACTAAAGCCTAGGCTACATGTATTATTACACTGTAATAACTTGTCCCTATCGACTTCAAATAAATATGCTGTGTGCCGGTGAATATTGTACTTCAAATATTCATCTTCAAGTAAAGTCATTTTAGAAGAGAATACTGTCTGGTTTCAGATCTGCTCAAGGTCACTCTTGCGAGAAAAACAATAGCCAGTCAGTCACGTATTTGTGCAATACATTGTAATTCATAACGTATATTTTACACAATTAATGTGTTAATCCATAAAGCGTAAATATTGGCTTGTGAACTAAATATCATTTTGCGCGTAAAGGCGCGTAAAATGGAGTAAAATTATCATTATTGATATTTATTTGGTTAAAATCGATGCAATGCATGTGCTCACAGTATGTGTTGATTATTTATCACAGCTTTTTTAATTGAAGAGCTCTATTTGTGTAATATATTATGCTATTATTATTAAAAAAATTAAAATCCAATTATTGATGTTGGAGATTCGCCCTCTTGCTGACGTGGTTGGAGACACGTTGCAAAACGCCCTCTGGAAGGACGCGCTGTATAGAATCTCGTCGAATTATATTCATATTGGTTTAAATTACAATGTCATATTGCTATCTTCAAAATGTCATATATTGTCATTATTAATCGATGTTTGCACAAATAGAATAGCCGCTGTGACTGTCAATGGCAAGACGTGTCTGTGTATCACGCTGTCCGCCTGCGCTATTGGTCTCCATCGCAAGGTTTGGAATTTGAATTGGAGGTAAAGTGGCTGTAATACTCTCCAGACGGCTGCTTCTTGAGTTGACATTAAATCTGCCATTTGATTGGCTCTCCATCTCCCCACCGGGTGCTGAGCGCTGCTAATGTAAATCGAGCAGAACCCTCTGTTCAGGTGCGCGAACCGGGGCATGGTGAGGGGGATGGAACATTCACAACGATGCCTATAGATATAATATCGTCTTCTTATAGGGCTTGGCGTATTAAATAATATAATTAATTATTTTTTGTTCGTTTTAATGAGCATTCTGTGTATTTCTGGTCTCATCTCCTTTTCTCCTTCTGTGCTGTTTGCACTGTGCACCTTCCCATTTGCACACAGACACCAAGCCCCTCCCTCCCCCTGCCACTCACAATAAGAAAGATAACTTCTTCCTTTCTGACAACAAGCAGTTTAAACTCCCTATGTCGATTGAGGTTTGGTCCAACATAATCTGTCATATGAACACCAAAACACTTAGATACATTATTTTACTGTAATAGGCGAAAACTTAACCTTTCTACTGATACCCTTTTTATGTCTCAACTCCCAAAATGGAGAAAAGAGCAGACAATACGAAAACGAGAGTATGAATGAACATGTTTTAGAAAATTAATGCTCAGTTTCTATTGCGTGCTGCATTGCTGTACCACATACCACCAGCAGCATTTTAGCCACACACTCAGGGCTAGCTCCAGGCGACATAAGTGGTCGCTTAGGGCTCCGGGCCACTAGGGGGCCACAAAATAAAATAACGTATATATATATATATAGGTCTCAATTTACTGTTGAGAGTTAGAATATTAGAATACAGAAGGTGCAAGTTCAACATTTTATTGTAGATCAGCTGTTTTCCTCTTGTTTTATCAGTCAACTAGCCATGTTCGCTAACAATTTTGAGATTGTTAACTTAGTCTAGCCAGTTATCTAAACTTGCAGTAATCCTGGCCGAATACCGACCGGGCACACAGGGCAAAAAATAAACGTATTTCCACCTCATGGCAGACTGGGTAGAATTGCAGCAAATTAACTTTAGTAGAATTGCATGAAATGTGTTATTAATTTACAAAAATGTATCTTTGCCCCGTGCCAAAATATGTGGAACTGCAGAAAACGAGCTTTAAAACTAAAATGAAAACCAACCAAATCTCGCTTAGGGGCCCCAAAAGGCTAGAGCCGGCCCTGCACAGACTGTTTTGTGCTAACTGTTTTTTATAAATGTGCAATCAGCAAAAAAATATGCATTTATATAAGGAATTGGCAACGTTCTCATGCTGAGAAATAAGCATCTTTTTATCCCGGTCGGGCACTTGGTTTCAATATCTAAACAAAGTGAACAGGCTATCTTGTTCAAACAGTTGGAGACGGACAGAAGGGTCTATTCGAAAGAGTTAAACTGCTCTACCTTGTTAGCAAGCAAATAGATCCAAGGTGGCTAGACATGAAATATAAAGATTAGCTGTCTATTCACTAAGCACGTGAGCTTGTGCTTGAGAGATTGTTTGAGACCTGTGTTCGTTTTTTCTATAATGCCTGCTACAAAAAAATTGGTTGTTATTGGTTGATGTGTATTGTTCTGGTTTAAATTTGTAACAAAAATGGCATATACAGACTTGAAAGTCAGATCAGTGATTATTGCAAAAAAGCAGGTTAAACTATTTTGATAAAATACTAAATTATTAGTGGGTTTTATGGTTGTGGAAGTCTTATATTTAGCCTATATATAATTTTACAAGCCCTGAACAGTGTATTGACCTTATGTAGAGGAAACATTTTTTAGATATGATTTTTAGGTCATATCGCCCAGCCAGAGTGGTCTACATACACGATGCCTCTGGTTGTGTTATTATGTGTGAATACATTTTTGTTCTCCATGATGCGCTCTGCTGAATATGACCCAGATATTTGACCCCAGGGCAAAGTGGAGGTGTAGCCCACTCTCGGTCTGTCTCCCTCCCTCTTCCAAACAAAACGGTACGTTTCTGTAGTTCCCAGGATGACCTGTTTGCATGGGGGATTTTGATGACATTTATCATTGAAGTAGGCCTAGTAATTCCATAGTAATTAAAGCCCATAATTTATATCTTAGACATGTCATTCAACGGATCATAAATTCTTTGTCTGAAGTATTTAAAGTACAGTCACAATTTAGTAAATGTGAAGGCCTATTTTGTAATACTCTTTATTACCACATGCCACAATAGTTTTCATGCCACACTTGTTAACAATATTTTTGGATGCACATCAAAACTGTGCTATGTATCTACAATATATCACACCCCGCACATTGTCATGCATTTTGTCTTACGTTACTGTACAGGAAAATAATTCAAAGTCATTTGTAAGATTATGGCAGGTTTCAGAATAGCTATATAATGTATTTATTAACATTTCTGTGTGCCATCCTAACATTATGAACTGCGGTGGCTGTAATAAGTGTCAGTCCTTTTGAAGGTAATGATTGGATATGATACATACCGTAGCCGAGCTGTGCAGCCATTTAGATAATAAGGCTCTCCTTTAGCCTCAGAGAATAACGCTTTTCAAATTGTAATTGGTAAATACATATTACTAATGATATTTGGCCCTATTATTTAAAGACGCCTGTGGGTTAAAGATTGGATAATGTGTGCAGAAAAATACACAAGATCATACACATTAATGTACAGGCAGAAGATATCTCTAGAGGATATCAATGAAAAAAAAATAGTATTATTGTAATAATGTACAATATGTTATGCACAGTTTGCTTGTAATTGAACTCAGGTTATAATATAGGCTATATATTTTCATACAAAAGTATAATGTATTTTGTTTCGACCCCAGAGTAGAGGTTGTGTGTTTGCCATTCCATATCAACAAAGATACTGTATACATGTGGAAAAACAGGTTTGAAATCAATTGTGAGCTGTACCTCAGTTCACCCACAGGGGCTTTGTGTCAGGACCAGTCTAGTGTGGATCCTCCAAATTGGCCCATGATCTGGGTTAATACACCTCAAATTGTGTGTGTTTGTATTTGTGTGTGTGTGTGTGTGTGTGTGTATGTGTGTGTGTTTGTTTAAACACGCCTAAATCACCTGTCGGCAGAATCTCTCTCTTTCAAGTACACCCCCCCCCCCCCCACTACTCTCTTCAGGATGAAGACACTTTCCTCACTTTGCTCATTCCCTCTATCTTTTCTGGCCAACCCTCAACAAACAGACTGGGAGGTGAAAACACACTCTCTCTCTCTCTCTCTCTCTCTCTCTCTCTCTCTCTCTCTCACACACACACACACGCGCGCACACAGGAGAACTACAGGAAGGTGAGCCCTAGTTAAAGCTGTTTTCTCATTTAAATGGCATTGTCCCGGATTTTCAATTACACTGGCCTATTTGTCTGAGGAAACATGAATAGGAACAGAGACCCTGTTCATTTAGTGGGCCGTATGCACAGGACTGGTGCTTCATCAAGTAGGTCAATCAAAACACCTTAGTCAATAAAGAAACCACAAAATGTTATTTGAATTAAAGTAAACTGTTCTAGCTTTAGTATTTCACTGATTTAAACCCCATTTTATTTATTTATGCCTTTTTTTTTGTCTTGTTTCACTTATTTTCAATAGCTTATGTGTATTTATTTATTCATATTTATGTCCGATTGTGTGTCTGGCTTAATGTTAATATTCTTGCTTGTCTGTCTGGGTTTGTGTGCATATTGTTTGTATTTCATTTGGAGGGTGGGGGGGGGGGTTTGTCTGAATGTGTGTGTGTGTGTGTTTGGGTGTGTGCTTGTGTTTGTGTGACAGCGCAGTGGGTATCAGACAGAAGTAGCCTCGTCAGCACTAGTTTACCAGGCCAGCCTCAACTCCAGCACTCGCTCCCTCCCTAGTTTACCAGACCAGCTTCAGCTCCAGCACTCGCTCCCTCCCTAGTTTACCAGGCCAGCTTCAGCTCCAGCACTCGCTCCCTCCCTAGTTTACCAGGCCAGCCTCAACTCCAGCACTCGCTCCCTCCCTAGTTTACCAGGCCAGCCTCAGCTCCAGCACTCGCTCCCTCCCTAGTTTACCAGGCCAGCCTCAGCTCCAGCACTCGCTCCCTCCCTAGTTTACCAGGCCAGCCTCAACTCCAGCACTCGCTCCCTCCCTTGCTCGTCCTCCATGCTTTGTTTATGCTGGTTTGTTTACATCTCAGGCTCTCCTAGTTTAGCTCAGCCTAGCGCTGGCTGATTAGGAACAACACAGTGAAATGTTAATTTACTCTGTTGCTCCCGATAAGGGGCTGACAACCTGCCAGGGGTTTCATCTTGCTGGATGAAACACAATGCTCAGGAGCGTAATTGGCAGCTAGGTTATCCTGGGACTGCCCGTGGTTATCTTAAAATACCAATTAATTACGATTTGCCATAAAAAATTGACCAGTCGGATCGTCGACTGTACGTATAATTAGCTGCTAATAAAATAATTGTAGCTTTTTGTTCGGGCCTATGATGCACAAACAAAGTCAAAAGTTAGCAGACAAATGACTTGAAGCAGAGCAGTTCCCTAATTAAAAAAATCTGTAATATTTTGATTTGGATTTTGGCTGTTTGGCACATAGGATGCTAGTTTATTCAACCCAGTATCACATATTATTGTGAAATAGACACAAATTGCTTAAAATAAAATAATAATTGTGTCCAGTACACAATTTTGTATACAGTGCATTTCAATTACAGATAAAGACAGTAGGTTACTTAACAATAGGAGGCAGGTTGGTTGGCGTATAATGCAAACGTCTAGCAACCCAAAGGTTGTGTGTTAGAATCTCATCATGGATAACTTTAGTACAACATTTTTGCTAATTAGCTACTTTGCAACTACTTACTAATTTTTAGCTACTTTGCAACTGCTTAGCATGTTAGCTAACCCTAACCTTAACCCTTTAACCTAACCTTAATCCCTAACCCCAGGTATTTATTTTTTATTTAACATTTATTTTGACAGCCTACTGGGGAACAGTGGGTTAACTGCCTTGTTCAGGGGTAGAACGACAGATTTTTACCTTGTCAGCTCAGGGATTTGATCCAGCAACCTTTCGGTTACTGGCCCAACGCTCTAACCACTAGGCTCCCTGCACACCCCTAGCCTAGCTAACGTTAGCCACAACAAATTGGGATTAGTGTAATGTATACATATGCGTTATGAAGAAAGAAAAGCATGTCATACACACAAAATGCACTGTGATGAAAATCATGTAATACACATGAAAAAGTTGACTTTCGTGTGCATGTCACAAATTTCAAATAAGTAATTTGTGTCTATTTCACAATAAACTGTGATAGTGTGTTGAGTTTATTCCCAATCCCAAACTGCACTGTTTGTCTGTGTCTGTCTGTCTGTGAGACTTCAGGGAAGCTCCTGTCAACACTGCCTCCGCTCCACCAGCCAAGGTTCTCTCTGGTTATTCCTCCCACCAGGGGTGTGAAGAGGGCAGCATAGAGTGTATTTTCTGAAATAGGAAAAAGATGGAAATATAGCGGAGAGCGACAGCAGCATTTGAACTCACACAGGGCTACTGAGGCATGGAGCTGACTTCAGAGACGGAGAGAGAGAGAGAGAGAGAGAGAGAGACCAGTGTACGACAGCAGCATTTGAACTCACACAGGGCTACTGAGGCATGGAGCTGACTTCAGAGAGGGAGAGAGGGAGAGAGATATGAACAGAGTATTTAAAGCCCTCCATGTGAAACTTGCCTCAGTGCCTCTAAGTCAAAAGAAAGGGATGGAAATACAGTAATATGTGTTTACGACCAGAGTGGTTGGTCGGGTGGTTTCAGCCCGGCCGTGGTTTTCCCTCTCTCTCTAGTACCCTGGAGCTATCATATTCCCCTCCAGCGATGGGGTGCTGTGTGTGTGTGTGGGACAGGCGGCCTGGTGGCTGGCGGGAAGGTTTGGCAGGGAGCCAGGTCGGTGGCCTCACTCACCCCACACAATCCCCCTGACCTTCACACATGCAAATTAGCCACGTGTGGCCGGTGAATGGGAGAAGAGCAGAGAGCACACACACCCTCCTCTCAGAGAAAAAAGGGATTTCTCTCTCTCTCTTTTTGCTTTTAATTTTACTCAATTCAATTTCAATTTCAATTTAAGGGCTTTATTGTTATGGAAACATATGTCTACTTTGCCAAAGCAAGTGAAGTAGATAGTAAACAAAAGTGAAACAAACAATTAAAAAAAACATTCAGAAGTTCCAAAAGAATAAAGGCATTTCAAATGTCATATTATGTCTATATACAGTGTTGTAATGATGTGCAAATAGTTAAAGTACAAATGGTAAAATAAATAAACATAAATATGGGTTGTATTTACAATGGTGTTTGTTCTTCACTGGTTGCCCTTTTCTTGTGTCAACAGGTCACATATCGTGCTGCTGTGATGGCACACTGGTATTTCTCTCTCTCTCTCTCTCTCTCTCTCTCTCTCTCTCTCTCTCTCTCTCTCTCTCTCTCTCTCTCTCTCTCTCTCTCTCTCTCTCTCTCTCTCTCTCTCTCTCTCTCTCTCTCTCTCTCTCTCTCTCTCTCTCTCTCTCTCTCTCTCTCTCTCTCTCTCTCTCTCTTTCTTGTTATTGTTCCAGCCCATCTGTCTCAATTTCAATTCAATTTCAATGTAAGGACTTTATTGGCATGGGAAACATATGTCTACATTGCCAAAGCAAGTGAAATAGACAATAAACAAAAGTGAAATAAACAATAAAAAATGTACAGAAAACATTACACTCACAGAAGTTCCAAAAGAATAAAGAAATTTCAAGTGTCATATTATGTCTAAACAGTGTTGTAATGATGTGCAAATAGTTAAAGTACAAATGGTAAAATAATTAAACATAAATATGAGTTGTATTTACAACGGTGTTTGTCTCCCCCCCCCTCCCCCCCCCCCCCCCCTCCCCTCCCCTCCCCTCCCCTCCCCTCCCCTCCGCTACACTATTCTGTTTTCTAAGCCTCTGGTCCTCCAGTGGAAGGTTAAAGGACATTGAAAGGAGGGGACATACTCCAATGGGGCTGTCTCTACCTCTATATCCTTCCCTCTGCATCTCTCTCTTATTCTCGTTCTTCCTCTCGTTCTTTCTCTCCCTCAGCCTCAGTACAGGGGAGAGGCAGGGGGTTCAAGGAGAGGAGAAACGCGAGAGGTGTTTGTATGCTACAATATTTATACACAGAGTATATCAATATCATTCTGACATCCTCCCATTCCCCTTTGCCCAAGGGGAGAATGCTAGATGAATCTGTGGTCAGATGTGGGACTGTGTTGACCACCTCTGTCTGAACAGCCTGGCATTTACACCACTTCAAACTGAAATAATATATTCTAGGTTTCCCTCACACCGTAGGCTACAAAAACACTGATTGACTGGACATCAGCACAAATGCATGAGAAAATATGGATGTCGTGTCTCTGTAAGTGTGCTCACAAACAAACTCAATAACCCTGTGCAATTTCTGTGCAATCTTGAGAAATAAGGGAAAGTTTTGTTTGGAAAAACGCTTGCAGATATATCAATATGTAAATTCACTAACCGGTTTGTACCTACACTGTAGTTACACTGAAAATATATTGTTTTAGAAAAAGCACCTAGAAGTGATTGAAAGTTGAATACAAAAGCAGAGTTTATAATAGGTTTATGGCATATTTTCACTAAAAGCTAACTGAACTGGGAACATGAAATAGAGGCTTACTGTAACACTACCTCCCTCCACGATACCATGTTGTGTCTTCTTGATGAACATCCATTGGTATTGTTGAATCAACATGTCAAGGTTACTATAATGTCAGCTGTATGTCAGAAGGGATGCTGGTTGCTCTGATGTAGATTACATTAGCATGATCCATAGTTGGGCTAACAACAGGCTGCTTCTGCCCTGTGGGGAGGATGTGACATGCTCTGGATTAGAAGGGACCTGGGTGTCTTCAAACTGATGGGTGATAATGATACCCTGAGACATTTGACATTTTACCTAAAGTTGACTGTAAGCGAAGGCATTTTATACCAAATGTACAGTAGTAAATTACACCGCACACAGAGTATATGCCTTCGAATTTTTCTCTGTGTGTGTAGCTATTTGTTTATGTGTTGGGAACCACAGACATGCACATTTCTCCGAAAATTCTGGAACATCCAGTGACATGAACAGAATTGCAGACATAGCTTTAGTGGTTGTTGCAATCTGAAGGGAAAGCATTTCTAAAATGTCTTCCCTCTCTCTCCCACTGTCTCTCATTATCCCTCTCTGTCTCTCTCTTCTCTCTCTCTCCTCTTTCTCCACCCTTCTCTCGCTCTGTTCTCTACTATAACTCTCACTCTCTTTCCCAAAATGTTATCAAGTCTACTCTCCTTCCTCCTCCCAAGTCAGTCAGCCAGTCTTTGGTGTTGACCTTCAGTGCTGTAGTTAGTTAGTGGATGACTGTGCTGTGGTGCTGCCTGCTGCCTGCTGCCTGCTGCCTGCTGCCTGCTGCACTCATTAACCATCAAAGATGAATAGTTCCATTATAGGAGAGCAGGAAAAAAGACAATCAGTTCAATTAGAAATAATTAAGAGTTTGGAGGGCGAGAAGAGCTGGAGGGCGAGGAGACCTGGGCTCTGGATGTCCTTAGCCTGTGTGTGTTTGTGTGCGTTTGGCACATGTTAAAGAGAGGATGTTTGAAATGCCAGGCCAATACCTTCACCTTAACGAACATCCTCACATTCCCTTCTTTCTTAATTAGGCCATGGATTTTTAATGCTGATTTGAACTTTCAATATTTATATAGTGCTGTGAGATGTACTGTATTTACTTCATATCTTCATCATTATGCGGTGAAATTGTAACAGCTGTAATCCTCTGGTGTTGCAAATGTAGACCGATAAAAATCATCTGCCACTTGGAGAAATGAGAGGGAAATGAGGCACAAAGGAGAGGGAGATATTGAAGTGATTGTGTTCCTAGGATGAGCCTTCTCCAATGAGAGCACTGCTGCTGTCCAATTGGGAAATTCAGGTGGGTCAATATTACATTGTTCAGAGTGGCACTGAGGAGCAGGAAACTAAGGCTAAGAGGTGTCTGTCACTTGACAGATAAATTAGATTGAGCAGAAGAATCGCAGATTACAGAAGAGGACACAGATGATATAATATGTCCTAATGGATGCGCATTGTGGAGTCCTGTGTTTCGGAGGTAAATAGTGCATGAGAGATGACCTATTCTCCATGTGTTAGGGTCGCCCCTGCCTTCTGCCTTGTGCTGATGTTTAGCTGGGCATGCAGCTAGCTCTGGTTTCTGCATGTCAGGCGCCTCCGCCCCATCTATTCCCAGTTGGTTCCCTGCTCAGGCCTGTCACGTGCACCATTGGGCTAAACTATGGGCCCTGTGTGCATCAGAAACCATTATGCGTAATGGCCATTCCGCATATCATTCTCCCCGTGTTATGACACTTATTTTATGACTGCTTACATATCAAATATTTAAATAAACAGAATAGTGGCTGGTTAATGCCGGGGGGGAGAGACATTCATTTCCAAGCGTGCAGGCGGCAGGCAGGCAGGCAGGCAGGCAGGCAGGCAGGCAGGCAGGCAGGCAGGCAGGCAGTGAGAAATAAAGAGAGGAGGGGTGGGGGGGCAGAGGAGAGGAGGAGAGAGAGAGAGAGCGAGAGAGAGAGAGAGTGGAGAAAAAGGTTGCAGACTCGGAGAAGAGAAATGCTTCACTTGCCTCCAATCAAAGTGGCGGAGGACTTTTTTTTTTGCTTACGCCTCGCAGCAGCGGCAGGCGGGTGGCGGGCGGGCGGCGGCAGAGGGGCCATCCGTCAGCGTTTTTCACGGGCTGGGGCTGACGGCGGGCCCCAGTGGCTCATAAAAGCAGCCCAGCGTAGTAATATCAATCGAGTGCCAAGGAGAGCGAGCGGGAGAGAAAGCGGAGGTAAAAACAGAATATAACACAACAATGTGTAAAAAACGAAAGAAAGGACAGGGAGGGAGTGAAGGGTAGAAGACTGATTTATATATCTATTTTTTTCTAGAGAGAGAGAGAGAAAGAGAGAGAGAGAGAGATAGAGAGAGAGAGAGAGAGAGAGAGAGAGAGAGAGAGAGAGAGAGAGAGAGAGAGAGAGAGAGATAGAGAGAGAGAGAGAGAAGCAACAAGGTTTTGTGGCTGAGCCGAGCTGTCTTGCGTCGGGCAGCGTTGGTGGCAAGCCCATTACTGTCAGGCTAATCTTAAAATAATTAATTGCGAAGTCGACGCTTTTAAAGAGTATTGTAATTGAATCCTAAATTAGGCCTGCGAAAGAGGACACGTCCTGCTTTACTGTGAGCCTGCTCCCATTCCCTCCCTCCATCTCTCCCTCCTTCAAGCATGTGGAGGAGATAGAACGCGAGGCAGGAAATGCTAATGAAGTGCATATTTGGGGGAAAAAGGGCCGTCTATAATTTAGATGTTTCTTTGAATTTGAATGATGTGTGAGTGCTGTGATTTATTTTACTTATGGAGAGGATCATTCTGTCAGGATTTGTAAACAAATGCGAAAAAGGGAGAATAAAAGTAGAGTGATAAAGTAAACAGAATGGAATGAATAAATTTCGCTTTTGTCATGAATCATTTGTGAGGGATGGAAGAGAAAGACATGTTTCCTCAGAGAGATTGACATTGTGTTTTTATATTGTTACTAGTGACTGACTTGAAAGATATTCAATATTGACCACAACAGGTATTGTATATTGTTTTGCTCTCCACACACACACACAAACACACACACGCACGCACACAAACGCACGCACGCACGCACGCACGCACGCACGCACGCACACACACACACACAAACACACACACAAACACACACACACACACACACAAACACACGCACGCACGCATGCACACACACACACACACACAAACACACACACAAACACACACACACACAAACACACGCACGCACGCACGCACACACGCACGCACACACACACACACACACACAGTTGAACTCTCTGTAGACTCCAAGCCTCCATCTGACTGAGGTATGTTTTGAGTGGAGCCCTCAGCCAGTGGTCCTAGCAGAGGAATGGCGGCTTGTTCAGCGCCTTTAAACTGTAAAAGCAGCTCAATGTGCTTCCACTTACCCCTGCTGCCTCCCAGATGGGCTGCCTGCCTGCCCGCACTACGACCCCTTTCTGGCCTTCTGGATCAAAGCTCCGGGACAGGGCTGCCCACCATAAAATGTCTGCCTTCTCTGTGACTTGACGATGGTGTTGCCTTTGAGGTTAGATAGAGGGTTTGAGCTCCATGGGGAAACATGGAAACCCTTATGGTGAGACCCGAACCATTTGTGTTGGGAGCGTAGTTTACTGCAGGGTCTGTATTGGGCGTACTGAGACCATTACAATAAATACTGTAGGACAGACTGTTCTCCCTCTTATTGTCGTTCTATCTACAGATCAAACAACAAAGTCCTCCTACAGTAGACGTATTGCCAAGTGTCTGTCCACTATCCAAGACAAATACACATGGTAAAATTAAACAGACCGTGCAGTGCAATTTAAGGATTTGCTTTGGACTTTCTCAATGCTTTAATATGTCTATACTTTAAAAACCCAGCAATAAAATGTGTTATGGTTGTAGTCTATTAAAAGTGACATAAATGAAGGTGATTATTTTTGTCACCTAATTGCTTGTCCAGAGCAGGGCGCATACTGACAAGTAAGTGTTTATGAATAAAGGATTAGTTAACCTTTCCACAGCCTTAGTCTGTAGTGGCCCTTCTTCAGGCTGAGAGAGGCCTGGGTGTGTGGCTGGAGCCTGGACAAGCATTAGGCTTTAGGTCAGCTGTCTTTGATCACTCAGCACCACCAGCCCATGTTCTCATCCAGCTTGCTGATTGATTCAGAGGTCTTAAGAGATTGGAAGCGGCCTGGGCTGAGCACGCTCGCCTGGGGTGGCCTGGAGAGGCTGTGGGAGTCACAGCCAGCCCATTTCCGGGGCACTCGCAGGTCGACCAGCCCATTCAGCCAGGGGCACAAGGCATTAGGAGGACAATCAACCCCCTGACGATCTCGCCTTGTGCCGCTTGGGAGGTGGGTGGCAGGGGGGTGACCTGTTTTATTGTTACACACACACACACACACACACACACACACACACACACACACACACACACACACACACACACACACACACACACACACACACACACACACACACACACACACACACACACACACACACACACACACACACACACACACACACACACACCCTCTCCAACCCCCTCTCCACCCAGCCTCAGTTTCTGAATGCAGTTAGCAGTGTAAGTGTGCAGTGCAATCTATTCACCAGCCTGGCTGTTGCCTCATCCATACAATGTCCTGTCAGTGAAGCACGAACAGCAGCCAGCGCATAACGTTTATGAAAGGGAAAAATAAATGAAAATATATTATTTTCTAATTAACTTTGTAAATTTCCCGCTGAGCTATCAGACAGTCGCTGTGAGGAGTCCGATAATGAAATCAATTTGGTTCAAATTGTTTCAGGTGACTTTTAATGAGTATCTAATAGCTGCCGGAGGAGAGAAGGTCAGGATATCTGTTTGTTGTTTTATAAGTGATTGATCGCTCCGCTGAAAAAATGGATATCCAGAGAGGACTGGGCTGGGGTCCAAAACACAGAGCACGATGACATTCTGTCATCCCCTGTAGTGAAGTGGTGATTCTCTTAGACTGCGCTATGGCTTTGAATGCTGTACTTGAGAAGTGATAGAACGTGGTACACCAAATGGATTGATGAATACCTAAGGGTTTAAACATTGCCATTATAATTAAGGAGCATACTTTATGCTGTAGCAGGGCGCAGAGTCTTCCATTTTTCTAATGCTCTACTTGAGGCCATGCTCCTCTTGCTCCATGGTTAGGGCAGCAGCTGAATAGCCTGTTTAATATAACAGCTAGAAGCAGAAGCTGATGGATGAAGGACAGTCTAGTTCTGCCCAGAGGAGCCTTTAGCTTCATTTGTGTATCTATTGCTCCTCTTAATACTCACTTATGCATTTTTCCCTTCTCTGAACAAATTACCAGGAACAGCCATTTGCTAATTCCTAAACACACTTGAAAATTCTGCCTCATTTATCGTTATCGGAGCCGTAAACTATTACTTCAACTTCCAGACCATTCTATTAGCCTAGATGGTAATTCCCCTGAATAACTAGTGTATATTTAATATCAGTGTTTATGGTGGCCCTGGTCTCTAACGACAGAGAAAATAACAGCATCTTTTCTCGATAAACAAATAGCCTCATAGCCTCCCCTCTCTCCCTGGGGCGAAGGAGTTATTGTTGTATTTTTTCCCTCTTTCATATGGTTGTGTAACTCCGGCCGGCCCCCAACATCTCGTCTCTCCAGCAGCATGCCTCTCTGCCTGGCCTGCCTGGCTCTCCATCTCTGACTGACTGACTGACTGACTGGGAGGGAAAGTGGAGCACATTCCTCTCGTGCCACGGCTGCCCTCCCTTACTTGAAATAACTGTGAGGCGGCTGAAGCTCTTTCTCAGGGTTCCTGCTGGCAGGAAGTAATCTAGTGCTTCAACACAGCGCGGCCCAGCTCCTCAGAGAGGCTGGGAGAGACAGGAAGCATCCGCCTCCTCTTCCGTCTCCTCCACATCAATATCAGCTCTCCTCTAAGACATCTCAGACACCAGCCAGCCAGCCAGCCAGCCAGCAGAGATAGGTCTGATCATCTATTTATGTGGCTCTGAGGTTTTAATGATAGAATGAATGGGTGCATCTGCTGGCAGTGGCACTACCATGGCAGGCCTGGCATAACACTGACAATTCGTTACTGTTGGCTGACTGGCGAGGGATACAGGATATTGGCATGGATCTGGTGTGGCGAGAGCTGGGCTGTTGTCGGCAGAATCTTAGTCCATGTTGTTTGGGTCCATGCTGTTTTGAATGTGTCTCTCTCCGTTAAGCTCTTTGTTTCTTTTCATTCAAGGCTGTCGCACACCTCTCGTTTTGTCAAGGAGCTTTTTTTTCCCTCAGTCTCAGTCTTTTTCCAGGAGGAAAATACTTCCTGCCATCGTCTGACCCCAATCTCTCCTCAGACAGATGAGCTCCCTTCCCCTCCCTCTCTCCCACTCTCCCTCTCGCCCCCCTCCATCCCTCCTCTGTTGCCTGCTCTAATGACGGCTGCGTGCTCGGCGTGAGGAACCAAACGCTCAACCACTTTTCCTTAGCGCAGGGGGGATGCGTTTGCAGACGCACAGGGATGTGTTGTAAATATTGGTGTCAAATGCAGAGGGCACTCTCACCGACCGGCACCTTAGCAGCCTCAGCATTCTAACACCAGGGAGAGCAATTACCAGCATGATCTCAACACAATAGTATGATGTTACTGCTGCTGCCTGCCTGACAACACACTCTTATCTGCCTCCTCCCCCTCTCTCTCTACCTCTATATCTGTCTCTCGCTTTCTGTCTCTTTCTCTCTCACCTTGTCTCTTTTATTATTTTATCTCTCTCTCTATCTGTCTCTCTTTCTCTGTCTTTCTTCTTCTCTCAGTCTCTCCTCTCTCTGTCCCTCCCTCATTCCCTCCATCCCTCCCTCCCCCCCACGCCCCCCTCCCTCCCTCCCTCCCTCCCTGTGATCATTTCATGCATCTCATTCCTAGCCGGCCTTCATGCCTAGCTGCCTGTGCCACCCAGGACTGAGCCTGTTGGGCTGAGCAAAGCCAATTTGCCTCGCCACGACTCCCCACGGACCCTTCCCACGCTCACACAGGGTTGATGTGTCAAGCAGAATGAGATTTTGTCTTTTATAAAGATTCACTGACACACTTTCAGTCCTGGGAAAGCACCTGCTTCGTTACACTGCTGGGGAAATAGATCACAAGGTCAATGTTGTTGTAGGGTATTTAACCGTTTACCAGCAGTGTACTGTGCTGTTACAGGCTGAGTGTTACACGGAGCCTCTTTGTAACATTAGTTTAAAAGATGCATGACACACGACCATTCAGACTAGTAGTTAAGTATCAGTGACCGTGTACAAGACTGGACAAGAGCTTTTACCTGTAAATTATTCCAAAGAATGCCTGTATTCAACATTTGCCATTAGATTATCCTTCTCTGTGTATTTTGCTGTCATGGTGGCTGGGCAACGAAGAGTTAACGTGTCTGCTCCTCTCCTCTCCGCTTGATGACATCAGTATTGTCTTTGCATCCATGAAATTAATTTTCTAATCTTAGTCAGCAGGAGTGGGGAATTTGCACACATTAATATGGAACTCAATCTCCCCTCCCCTCCCCACCCCTGCAGTCTCTTCCTCCCTGTTCTCCTCAGTATGAAACAGCGGGCCGTAACAGTCTGTGTTTCGGGCTAACACAACGCTTTGTACTGCAAGCACAGCCGTGTGGTTTCATAGGAAGCGTAGATTTTGTGCTTCTTAACATGGACAGGATGTCATTCAGACTGTTTGTTGTTTCTGTATCTGCATGTAGATTCTCAGGGGACAGGAGTTGGTACAATGGATGGAAAAGGATATCCTTCTACAGTATGGCTAATTACATTAAACATCAGTGATTAGTTTTCTTTGTTTCTTGCGATGTGCACATGGTGTTAGCATGCCGGTGTCCAGTATGATGTATGGACATATGCTCACTATGCTGTGAGACTTGGGACTGGCCCAGAGCAGTCAGCTACAGCTAGCCAACAGGGCTTTTCTCTGGGCGGGCTCAGACCTCTCTCCTCTCTCCTCTCTCCTCTCTCCTCTCTCCTCTCTCCTCTCTCCTCTGACCATCCATCCAGCTCAGCCTCTTGGACCAAACCCAGGCCGGAGGAGAGGCGATAAACACAGGTTAGCAGTTGCGGCTGGTGGCTGGTGTGACAATCTTTCTATTGGAGGCAGGTGGTGATTTGGTCATCTGTGTGGAGGACAGGACAGTGATGGTCACTGTGACTGACCACAGTGACTGGCCTGTCTGCAGTGTGTGTGTGCGTTTGTAAGCTTGGCTGGGCTGTCACTGGTTTCCTGCTTTCAGCAGCTCCAAGACTAGCAGTTTATGATGGAGCTGCATATGGACACATGCAGGCAAGCAGACAGACAGACAGACAGACAGACAGACAGACAGACAGACAGACAGACAGACAGACAGACAGACAGACAGACACAATCACACAACCACCCACACATGCATGCGATCACGCTTTTCACCGCAACATGGAGACGAATAGGAGGGAAACAGTTAAATGAGCCAATAAATCAAAGATTTATGTAGCCACATTCAAAATGAAATTATAATAATAACCATTAAGTCATTGTTTTTATGTCTATTTGATTTTTATGTGTAAATTATGTTGTTTTATAATCCACGTTTCACATTGTTTTGTGGGGAGTGTTTTGTATTTGCTGATTAACAACTTTGCACATTAAAGTGAAAGACTCAAACCATTTTGAAGTCATAAAATCAGATTCAATAGAAGTCTGAAAAGCTATTTAACCGGTTTCACCCGATACTAATTTTGCTTGTGTTCTTTCTTAATAGCTTTGTTTTGCAATAAGCTCACGAGAGTCGGAAACTGCAGAGGAGTTCATCAATTGAATTTCAGATTTAGCAGTGATTTAGTATTGTCTCTTAACACCTCAATTGAATGGCATGCCTAGATAAACAAAACAGAAAATACATAGGAACAAATAAAGCAATTTTACTCTATTCCCTGTGACTTTAATCTACTCTCCCTCTTGGCAAAAACATGATTCAATTCATATTATTAATATATTTTCAAAAGTACAGCTATTTCTCCAAGGGACAAAAAAAAACGTTCAGTTTATCATCGATTGTAGTCTTTTTATTTAATTACATTTTTATTTAACTAGGCAAGTCAGTTAAGAACAAATTCTTATTTACAATGACGGCCTACACCGGCCAAACTCGGACGAAGCTGGGCCAATTGTGCGCCGCCCTATGGGACTCCCAATCACGGCCGGTTGTGATACAGACTGGATTCGATTCAGGTTGTCTGTAGTGACGCCCCTAGCACTGAGATGCAGTGTCTTAGACCACTGCGCCACTTGGTATATGAACTAGATAGTTGGCTCATCCCCAGAAGTAGGCCTAGTTTGGGATGGAATCTCGTTTAATAGAACTTTACAGGACAGCATTGGAAAAACACTTGAATAATTTTAAGAAATCTAGAGTCACTTTAGAAAATCCAGATATATTGTTACAGCCTCCATCCGTTGCAGTAATGGTGTAACTTTAGCATTTCTCTGTCCTCTTCCAATGTAACTGTTTGTGTTTCCTTCCTTAATCTCGGGAGCCCTAATTCCTCGTCTTAGTGTAGCAGTGGCATTTTGAACTTGGAAGTGACATGAGGAGATTTGTTCAAGTTGCGCTGAGCGTTTTGGGAAAAGGGAACCCACTTGAGATGAACCGAGGAGGAGAGTGGAAGGAGTGGAGGAGAGGGGAGAGAGGGAGGGAAGGCGCCCCTAGTGTGTCCCATATCGGAGCAGAATGAGTGGCACAGTGCCCTGGATGTGTGGATTGAAGAGCGGTGCCCTTTAGCCACACGCCTGTCTAATTAATAGGAGTGTTAGGCAGGCTGGGAGTGGAGGGCAGACACACCGCTGCAGGCAGGGAGAAAACAGAAATACTGAAAGTGGCTATTATGGGTGCTAGGTGTAAAGTGATGGAGTTTAAAGAGGGTCATGTGGATAATGATATTCCTTCAAAAATAGCAATATCGTTCCAAAGAAGGAACCTCTGAACCTCTCACATTTGGGTGTACTTTATATAGTAGGTTTTTATTATTCTTGTGTATGTTTGATTAGTTGGCTTTATTTACACTGAACAAAATAGAAACATGTAAAGTGTTGGTCCCATGTTTCATTAGCTTAAATAAAAAAATCCCAGAAATGTTCCATATGCACAAAAAGCTTATTTTTGTCAAATTTTGTGCACAAATTTCTTTACATCCCTGTTAGTGAGTATTTCTCATTTGCCAAGATAATCCATCCACCTGAAAGGTGTGGCATATCAAGAAGCTGATTAAACAGCATGATCATTGCACAGGTGCACCTTGTGCTGGGGACAATAAAAGGCCACTCTAAAATTTGTCACACAACACAATGCCACAGGTGTCTCATGTTTTGAGGGAGCGTGCAATTGGCATGCTGACTGTAGGAATGTCCACCAGAGCTGTTGCCAAAGACTTAATTTCTCTACCATATGCTGCCTCCAACGTCGTTTTAGAGAATTTGGCTTTGCGTCCACCGGCCTCACAACCACAGACCACGTGTAACCACGCCAGCCCAGGACCTCCACATTCGGCTTCTTAACCCAGTGGGTGGGCCTATGCCTTCCTGCACAGTCATGTGTTATCCATAGATTAGGGTCTAATGAATTGATTTCAATTGACTGATTTCCTTATATGAACTGTAACTCAATAAAATCTTTGAAATTGATACATGTTGCATTGATTTTTGTTCAGTATATGTGGTACCCAGATACTGGGTTTTCTCAACCTTTACATCACATTGTCATAGATGTTACATAGTGAATGTTACATAGTAGACATACATTGTAACTTTCTAGTCATCATGATAAAACTAATGCGTTTGCTTTAAACAGATTAATATCTTCGGATTGGTACCGTTAATTTTATTGACTAATGTTATCACGTGTGCAGTTTATAAGGTACCAATTGATCAAAATACTAGTAATTTGAACACAAATCAGACACTTATGTGTAGAGAGTAATTTTACATTTTTGGTCATCAAAATATCTCGATATATTTCACCTTATCCATGATTCATTTGGACATTTTATTGATTTAGATGATATTAGTGTAATCGTGAAAATGTGTTTGCCTTGCCTATACATACTGTAGTCACATAGTGTATAGGTCTTTTCTCCACATACTTATTCAACATATTCAGTAGCATATCTCTTTTCTATATGTGGTCAGATTATGGTCACTGTGGTGTGTGGGTATAGTCGGTGGTCAGTGGTTGTGGTAAATGTGCGGTTAGTTGGAGAGGTGATTGGCTGGTCAGGTTGCAGAAAATCCTATAAAAGCAGGCAACAGGAAACACAACCCTTTTCACTTGCTCTCTTATCTTATTTCTATAACATATTGCATTTTACTACATAAGTGTTTGAAAAAAAACATTGGTGAACTTTTCCACAACTTAATAAATACCTTGGTATTTGCTCTGTGACATGTCTCCTGTATATTGTCCCTTGATTATCTCTAGCTGCTGCCAGGCAGCATGTACAGTACAGTACAGTACAGTACAGTAGGCCATTCTGCTTCTTCTAGCAGGGTTGGTTCAGGCCTTATTGAGTAGGGATGTGGAGCTATTGTTGATGGAGGCAGGAGATGAGCCACACTTAGCCCCATGTCTGACTGAGACAGACAGAGGGAACAAATGTCATAAATCATCAATGATCCAGCACAGTGGAGAGGAGACATCACACTCCAAATAATCTGCCTTGCTCACGAATCCACCATACGGGTGACGGATTAACAGCCTGACATTTTGGCTACGATTTTCCTGTTAACTCACCGGGACCCAGAAAATAACCTGTAAAATGTGAATGTGAAATACTTGAAAGGAATAGATTGCTCCTGGCACCTCTCTCTTTTCAGGTTTAGTGTGCTGTGTAACAGTTGTTCAAACAGAAGAATGGTTTTTGACAAACAGAAAAATGTGATATTACTGTTATATTATATACCTGTAGTCCACTAACCAGTAGTGGATATGGACTAGATTCACCCGAGAGAACCCTTTATATGGGGGTCTAGGCCTAGGGGCATCAACCCCCTGGAGAGATTTGACAGTGAATCATGTATTTTTGGTGCGCTCTTAACTGCATATGGAATTAATAGATTTTCTAAAAGTATTGCTATAAAAAGTGGCACTAACCTTTTTCTCACCCTTCTCCTGTGTTCTCCCCAGGTGGCCTCCATGGACTTCATGGCTATGAAGCGCTCCCATCTCTACGGGATGGGCAACAACCCCTACTCTCAGCAGCAGCAGCAGGGCGGGCCCTACCCCAGCCAGCCATACGGATCGCCCGCTACACACAGATACCCAATGGGAATGCAGGGGAGGGGACAAGCGGGCATGGGCGGGATGCAGTACCCTCAACAGCAGGTATGTACACTATGTTCATATGAGGAAGATGCTTCAAAATTGTGCAACTATTTCGTTGCACACTTGCTCCCTAGGGCCAGGAGTTTGCTCCTAGGGCCACCACGCGACGTACCTGGAAAACCTCCAGGCCCTTTCCCTCCCTAATGCTTGACACTTGATTTGAGTGTACTTTAATAGCAAGCCATGCTTTGTTCTCTAACTGTATCATGTCATGTTACAGTAGTGTGTCAGATTGACTAGTAAGTAGCTCAGTGTGATTGAGAAAGCATCCTCTGTACAGTAGATAACAGGAACTGTTCCAGTTGTCATAAGTAGCATTGCAATGGATATGCATTTGGAACACTATCTATTGGGAGGCCTTACCTCAAAGGATGGTGTATTTAATTTCAAATTTAGCCCAAAGTGCCATGCAGCGTCGCCTCCCTTATTTCTGTGACTGGTCAGCGGTGTTCATCAATGCGTTCCCCGTTGCCTCCCTCTGGAATGGGCTCGTTGATGTCTGTAGTGTGATTAAACTAAACCCAGTACTGGGAAGTCATTCTAACAACAGTCCAAATCTGTTTCTCACAGCCCAGAGCTGCAGTTCACTACAATGATTCAGTGTTCAAAACAATGATGTGTTTTCCTGTTTAACACACTCTAATCCTATTTGGTGTAAGTGTGTGTGTGTGTTCTTGTGTGTGAATACATGTGTGTGTGTGTGTGTACATGCATGTGCGTATGTATGTGTGTAGTGCGATAGAGATACTGTATGTCTCAATACAGAGACTAGGACAATGGCTCAGTCAGTTTGATTGGTTGTTTAACAACTGTCGCCAAAGCAGGCGAGTCTATTCTGGGTAGAACGCTCTCGTTCTCCTGCTGTACTGCTATATTTAACCTGGCCTGATGGTCTGAGTTTTAATGTGCCTCACAAAGGTTTGTTGCTCACATAGTGAGAGCACAGATGATATTGAAGAGGACAGAGAGACAGACTTCATTCCTTCTGATTACATTTATATAAAAAAACGTATGCGCACGCTCACGCACTCACGCTCACGCACTCACGCACACACACACACACACACACACACACTCACGCACGCACACACACACACACACACACACACACACACTCAGACCCAATGTACTCTGAAGTAAATGCTGTACACAGTATTACCCAGTAATCCACAGAGTTCATAAAGCAGTGTAGACTCAGTCCTTTGTGTTGTTTAAACCGTTTTCATTATTTACTCTCCCATTCTCATGTTCAATATTAGCTCTCCACTATGTTATTCTCATTGTTGTCCCTGATTATAGCTGGACCCCAGGGTCTATCCAGCGTGGCTGGGGCTGTGTGTGTGTCCTGACTGAGACTAGAGACCACATCAGATACTTCCTTGCTGTAGGCTGCTTCTGGCTCGCTCTGATGACATCAGCACACTCCGGCTCCACATACAACAAGATCTCGTTGTTTTCCTTTTCGAAATTCGATGTCTATTTTTGACGCATTAATTCCGCGCGGTTACAGGGTTAACTCTGCGTGGTTACAGGGTTAACTCTGCGTGGTTACAGGGTTAACTCCGTGTGGTTACAGGGTTAACTCCGCGTGGTTACAGGGTTACCTCTGCGTGGTTACAGGGTTACCTCTGCGTGGTTACAGGGTTAACTCTGCGTGGTTACAGGGTTAACTCCGCGTGGTTACAGGGTTAACTCCGCGTGGTTACAGGGTTAACTCCGCGTGGTTACAGGGTTAACTCCGCGTGGTTACAGGGTTAACTCCGCGTGGTTACAGGGTTAACTCCGCGTGGTTACAGGGTTAACTCTGCGTGGTTACAGGGTTACCTCTGCGTGGTTACAGGGTTAACTCCGTGTGGTTACAGGGTTAACTCCGCGTGGTTACAGGGTTAACTCCGCGTGGTTACAGGGTTAACTCCGCGTGGTTACAGGGTTAACTCTGCGTGGTTACAGGGTTACCTCTGCGTGGTTACAGGGTTAACTCCGTGTGGTTACAGGGTTAACTCCGCGTGGTTACAGGGTTAACTCCGCGTGGTTACAGGGTTAACTCTGCGTGGTTACATGGTTAACTCTGCGTTGGTCCCAAAACAGAAACAACCCAAAGGGTTAAGTTTAGGTATTAATTCCAAGTGGTTAAGGTTAGGGTTATGGTTTGGGGAAGGCTTAAAACAAAACACTAAAAACAACCCGCTGTTTCCATCAACTATTGTCTAAGTAGTCTAACGGCTTGGTAGAGCATTGTGAATTGAGGTGGCGCAGTGTTCTAAGCAGTGCGCTCCGGCTGCGGTCGTCAGTGCTGGGCAACCGTTTAAACATTATTGGGCGAGCGCTCGAGGAAGGCATATATCGACGTTCTGAGGACCTTTTCAAGTGAACAGGCAGCCGCATACACACAGGCATCAGAGACCTACTGTAGCACAGAGAGGAGAGGGATTTAGTGAAAAACACACGTACGCAGGCTAGCCCTCACACACACATACCTGCCTGGGTAATGGTCGGGCACACGCACGCACACTAGAGCCGGGACAATAAAAATGTGCGCTGTAGCTTGGAAAATAAATACATGTGACTCTGGATGACAGCATAATGACGTTGTTTTACAACATTTGCCTAAAGAAGTTAAATCCATTTCATGTTTCGTTTCCTTGCTACGAGTATCGCGGAATTGGTACCGTCCCGGCCCTAATGCACACACACATACACAAAGCAAACTCCACACAAACTTTTGAAAAGCAAAACCTATTACACAGTGTGAAAGACTAGAGGGCCAGCAGATATCACAGAGCCGTCACGCAGAATAATTAGGATAATTAGCCAAATATCATTCATTGTTGTCCCTCGCCATTGGCCAAGGGAGCTTACCTCTAAAGTTATAATTATCTGGAATATTTCTGAAATATAACCCACTGAAAATAATGAGTTTATATCTGGAGACATGGAAGCATTTGAATCATCAGAGTCATCGTTACAGCAAGGAGAATGGAGACGATGAGGGAGAGGGTCAAAGAGCAGAAGGGAGCATCTTGTCTCTGATTGGTGCTGTTGCCAGGGCTGTCTGGGATGTACTGCTACATGACAAGCCTCTGACTGTCTATCCCCCATGATGCATTGTGCCCCTGGCAGGCAGAGGGCTTGGCATGCTGTAGACAGGCGTGCTGGAGGGTTGCCAGGCAATGTGATGTCACAGGCCCGCGTCAGTGGCACCCAGGATGCCCTAGTGGCTGTCATGTATTGTCTGTGTGTGTGTGTGTGTGTGTGTGTGTGTGTGTGTGTGTGTGTGTGTGTGTGCATTACTATGCATTGTAATGGATAGGTTGGCTAGGGGTTTACCTTTCAAATTAAAGGCCACAGAACCTCTATCCCCTCTCTCCTTTTTCCAGTGACTGTGTGACTGGGCCTGCTGTGGCAGGGATGCTTTTCTGCCTGTGTGTGCATAATCTCTTCTGTCAGGGACAGTGACAGGCATGTAGATGAGTTCTATCCCAGGTTTAGTCCTCTCCCTGGGGGGTAGAACTGCCATGACCACCCCTCAGCCTGGAGCACTCCAGTGAGACTATGGGAAAGGACTGGCAACTCCTACAGGTATTAAATCTCTCTCTCACACACACACACACACACACACACACACACACACACACACACACACACACACACACACACACACACACACACACACACACACACACACACACACACACACACACACACACACACACACACACACACACACACACACACACACACACACACACACACACACACAGCAACATTGCCACTCAGCCTGCCTAGCCCCAGCCCCAGCTCTCCTCAGCAGGCTCCATTAAAGTGTTCTGTCTCTCCCACCTCTCCTTTAAGCACAGGTACTGAACTATGTTTTATCTCTGAAGGAAAGCCTCCACCCTCAAGCAAATGTGGAGCTGTATTCAATTAAGTGTGTGTGTGTGTGTGTGTGTGTGTGTGTGTGTGTGTGTGTGTGTGTGTGTGTGTGTGTGTGTGTGTGTGTGTGTGTCAGTGATGTGACAGAGGCAGCGTTGGTCCGCGGGAGGCAGTTTGAACAGTGCAGGGAGCCGGGCAGAAGGACCTGTCTGATGACAGGACTAGACAGGTATTTCTTTGGAAGTGGAATGAACTTGAAAGTAAAAAAGCTGCCAATTCCACTGTAATTTCCTGTGATGTCAAAGTTGGCAGACAAAAAGGAAAAGGAATTTGAAGGAAACATTAGCGTTTGATGTGTCGGAGGGGGAGCGAGGAGGGGGGGGGGAGAGAGAGAGAGATTGTCTATGAAATGAAAGAGGTAAAATGTGTCAACAAGCCAGAGAGGAACCATTACCAGTGGCTGCTGCTGCTTTTTCTGACAAACTGACTTGCCTCAGCCAAGTTAACAGAATCCAGTCATTACCCTGGTGTGGAAATGTGGCTGTGGCCAGCGTCCGTTCTTCCACTGGTGAAGACCTCTGTCCTATCTGCTTGCCTCTTCTTTCCACTACTACTTTCAGAGCTTCTCATTCAAACAAAGGCTGACTGAAGCTCTTTCCTCTCTTCTGTTCATTCATTTAACCTATGAAGTATGACGTTAACTGTTTCTCATTCCTTCCTGCACCATAAGAAGTATGATCCCACTCTCCCAGATGGGCTCCCATCACCTCTGTGCCGTGGCTATTGACTGTATGGAATTAGCCAGGGTAATTTATGGCATTGATTGAGGCGTGTTTCTGTCCTGGTGAGGAACACTTTGAGCCGGTGGAATCACTTAGGAACCTGGCGGCTGTCTGGGGGGTTAATGTACTGAGCGCTGGTCAGCCTGACGGATGGCTGAGAGGGACACATCAATTACACCGGGAAGTCAGAGAAGATAGGGACCGGGGCCGTTGGGGGCCCATGGTGGGGGCCGGTGGAGGATGGTGGGGGCCGGCCGGTGGGGGCTAGTGGCCCTTTGAAAGGCTTTTTGAAATGTTGAAGGCTGCTCTTCAAAGTCCTCCTCTCCTCCACCCCTCTCCTCTACTCCGCTCCTCTACCCAGGGACCCAGGGCATAATTTCCAAACCACAATTAAAACAGGAGACATTAAGGGGGATAGAGAGAAGGATAGAAGAAATGAAAGAGAGAGGGAAGGATGGAGAGAAAAAAGACGAAGAGGACGACGGTACGGTGCCGCTGCCAGGAGATGTATGGAGGCTGATTAATTAAGGTTCCTCCCGCTGCAGAATACATGAAGTTTCAGGATCAATTAATTAGTGGGAACCCTGCACTCGTCAATGGCTCTAATAGCCTGCTCTCATTTGTTACTTTTATTACCATACTGTTCTATAGGCCCCAGCCAATCAGCCGTGAGGAACAGGACGCCATGCGTCCATTAGCTACAGATAAAAATGTCCTCGCACGTCGTCCGTCACACAGCCAACTTATTGTTTTTCAATTTAATCCATTTATCGAGGTACAATTTGTCTGTCTCTTCCATTCAAATGTTTTTTGCTTGTGAAAAGTGTTAGAATAGGTCGTGAATTGCTCCTGTTTTGAAGCTGTCCCCATTTTTGTGAAGATTAGTAGGAAAATGCTACTGTAGTTATGTCTAAATTGGTGAATTGAATCCGGAGATTCCACATCCCCTCCCCTATGCTTTAGATTCAGACACTAATGGTGTATAGTGGGTGTAAATTCTCTCTGTGTGTCAAAATGGCCAATGACTTTCTGATAGCTGATGGCTCATTTCTACCACAAACAACAACACTCACTGGGGTATTTTTATTGCCTTTATTTGTGCTGAAAGCCTACAAACAGCAGGACAGAATGAAAATAGTATCTGCCATTTAGCATTGAGCCAGATGGAAAGAGAGAGTGAGAGAGAGGGGGCTGGCTAGAGATAAGAGAGAAAAAAGAAAAGTGGAAGTACAGAGTGATTGTGTGTATGAGAGGGAGTGGGGACAGAGAGAGAGACAGCAGAGATGTCTGTGTAGTTATGGGTATATTTATTTCTTCTCTAATTGGCTGTGCTAAGATTCATCTTCCTCTCGCTCCAAATTACAGATTTATACAGTTCAGGTCTGGCTCATCAGTCCACTATTTGTCTTGCATTTAGACTGGCTTAAATACACTGAGTGTACAAAACATTTAGAACACCTTCTCCCCCTTTGCCCTCAGAACAGCCTAAATTAGTCAGGGCATGGACTCAACAAGGTGTTCAATGCATTCCGCAGGGATGCTGGCCCATATTGACTGCAATGCTTCTCACAGTTGTGTCAAGTTGGCTAGATGTCCATTGGGTGGTGGACCTTTCTTGATAGACACGGGAAACTGTTGAAAAACCCAGCAGCGTTGCAGTTCTTGACACAAACCGGTGCACCTGGCACCTACTACCATACACCATTCATAGGCTCTTAAATATTTTGTCTTGCCCATTCACCCTATAAATGTCTTAATTGTTTCAAGGCTATAAAAGCAAGCTCTGGGGCAGTGTTGGTCAGAAAAAAAAGCTAGCTAGCTGATGGCTGCAAACAATGTTCTCAACCAAAGATCTGCAAAAACAAAGCAAAACGACATCATCCGTTTCAGTGGCTATCTAGTTACTTGACAGCATAATGCATAACTATCTAGGTGTCACTATATAAATCCAAGACAGTATTCGTATTTGGTTGATGGTGGGACGCGGTCCAGTCAAACCACTAGCCAGAGTATGAAACTAGCTTGTGGCAACATGGCTAGCTTGTTTAGTTCGCTATCTAGCTAGTTAGCTAGCTTTTTATTATCATGAACTGAAGTTTTATTTTAATAGAAGAACAGCATGTGGCTGCCTAATACCTAGTCACATGGATTCCTAAGTCATTGCTACGAATGTTGAGAATGACAGCAGTGGTCATTGTTTTCAGGCTACTGACAGTACGCTTGGCTTGCACATGCAAATTCAGCTCATTCAACATTCTATAATATATTTTGTTATTTGACACCTCCAAATTAAAAGGTTATTTGACGCGTCAAATAGTGTTATTTGACATGTACCTTTTGACACGCAGTGACCAGAACAGCCTTCCATACTGCGCGGGTCACACTCCTGTAGAGCCTGATGGAACACGACAGGTCACAATGCCAATGTCAAAATAATTTACAATGGCTTTATATGACAGAGTTAGCGTTTACAGTCACTAATCTAGCAGTATGTGTTCTGTGGCAATGCACAGTATAATCTGCTGTCCTAATGTCAACCACTAATGATATGGTGCAGTGTTTGACTAGCCATGTGTGGTTAGCATTCACAGCGTTCAAGAGTAATTACCACAAGTTATAGCTTGCCTCTACACTGTGTATGGGTGATAAAAGATCACTTTCAATGGAAGAAAATTGCAATAAAATTGCCCAAGATAACATTCTAGCATCGGTGGTATTGTTTTTCTTTTAAATCGGTTGATGCTTTGTGTCACATGTAAATGGAATTCAAGATAGCTTTCTGTGAAATTGTTTGACTCCCAAAGATGTCCAGATGCCTGAGATACTGTTTAACTGAAAGGGATATTGTGGGGGGAGAGGGTCAGGAGAGGTAAGGAGGTTTAAAGTCTCTCTCTCTCTCTCTCCCCCCACTCCCCCGCCAGGCTTTAAAGAGACCTTCCCTTCTTCCTTTCCTAGCTAGATCACAGGTGAAATTCCTCCTCCCTAAAGACCAGGGCTTATTCAAACATTTTCTGCACATATCTCCTTTCTTTCTTCTGGGTGTTTTTTTTCTCCCTCTCTTTCTTGGCCTCAGAGTGGGGTCAGCAGTTTAGTGGGGAAAACATTTGAATCGGTGGCACCAGCCCAGAACTTGGCGGTGCACGGTGCTGCTTACACATTACAGAGTGGTATTAACCTCTCCTCTCTCCTCAGACATCTCCATTACAGCCCCTGAAACAACACATCTGCACCCTACCACAGCCAGTTAGCAATAAAAACCAACGATACTGCCTGCCCAGGTTTTTATCCATCGATTGAAGCGCGCTAGAAAAGAGCAGAGAGGCACAGCACAGTGTCACACACACACACACACACACACACACACACACACACACACACACACACACACACACACACACACACACACACACACACACACACACACACACACACACACACACACACACACACACACACACACAGCAGCAGCCTCTGAATGGAGGGAAACAGGAGCCAAGGCTAAAGGAGAACAATACAATACAACCACATGCTGTCCAATTCCCTCAATCAATGAAATACTATCAGCTCCCACTCATTCAGCCAGTTTCAGTCTCAGGCTGGATTCAAACTGCAGATATAATGTTGTCATCAGGTAAATATGAGTCCCTATCAGGCTGCAGCACTGTTGATTTAAAATGTTAAATGGAATAGAATGGAAACACACGTTTGATAGTGATGTTGGTCAACCGGCCGTGATTGGGAGTCCCATAGAGCAGCGCACAATTGGCATAGCATCGTCCGAGTTTGGCCGGTGTAGGCTGTCATTGTAAATAAGAATTTGTTCTTAACTGACTTGCCTAGTTAAATAAAGGTTAAATAAAAAAAGTAAAACAATTAAAACTTGACCATATCACCAGGCAATAGTCAAGATTAGATAAAACAAGAGGTGGTGTTAAAAATGCTGAGCATCTCCTTTTCACAGACAGACTTCTCCACATATTTACAACAATTGAATCATTATGCCTTGAACATGACAATTTACAGTCTAAGGGGACACCAAGAAGTTTAGTCTCTTCAACTTGCTCAACAGCCACATTATTCAGTACCAGATTCAGCTGAGGTCTAGAACTTAGGGAAAATTTTGTAACAAATGCAATGCTTTTAGTTTTAGATATGTTCAGGACCAGTTTATTACTGGCCACCTATTCCAAAACTGTCTGCAGCTCTTTATTTAACTAGTTATGGTTGCAGTGATTTCACTAGTTATGGTTGCTGATGTGTATAACGTTGAATCATCAGCGTACATAGACACACAAGCTTTGTTTGAAGCTAGCGGTAGATCATTAGTAAAAATAGAGAACAGTAAAGAGCCAAGAGAGCTGCCCTGAGGAATACCACACTTTACATGAATGAAAACCCTCTGTGTAACATTAATGCATCAGTAGGTATAGGGCTAGGGAAAACTCTGGGCTCATGTTATAGACTACAATTAGGGCTCAGAGTTTTTCTTGGTCAGTTAATGTGGTCAGAAAAAACTGTTAATGCATTAGTAATTGCACTGGTGAAAGCATTGCAGTCCCCCCCCCTCTCTATCTCTATCTGGCAAGGCTGTCCAAGGGCAGCTCACTCTTGAGGTGTCAAGTGGCTGGCATGTGGAGTGATGGGGAGAGAGTGGAATAGAGACAGAGATAGTAGAAAGGGAGAGAAGAGAAGAGGGGAACAAGAAGGAGAGACAGAAAAAAGGGGTCGAGAAAAAGGGAGAGAGAGAGAAGAAGAGTGGAGAGAGAGAGAGAGAGAGGAGAGGAGAGGAGAGTAGAGATCGAAGGAGGCAGTTGGAGGTTAGTCACCTTGGGAGCCACGGTAGGCGATGTAATCTCCCTCTATGTTTAATCATGAGCCCAGATTGTTGATCGCCTCAGCGGGCCAACGGCATCTCATTTTGGGGCTCACCGCCGCTCCGGCACGCACACACACTCATGCATGGGGAAATTAAAAGGAAATCATGCACTTATCTACCCCGGCTCCATATCACCAGCCTATAGTGCTTACTCAGAGAAACACCTAATCGTATCAGCTCTTCACCTGACGTGGCGTTGATGGCTGATGTGGCTTTCATCTAGAAGCAGCCTGATAACCTTTGTTAACAGCTCTGACTATGAGGTTGACTCAGTACGCACACCTGGTGTTGAGAAAGTCAATGGTGTTTCATCTGAGGTCAAACTGATAACCTTTGATAGCAGCAACCCTGCTAGCTTGCTCAATTTACTCATTCTGCATTGACATGGTGTATTATTAGCCTAGCTGTACTGCAGCTGATGTAGCTTATGCTGTTGCTTGGTCTCTCTCTCTCTCTCTCTCTCTCTCTCTCTCTATTTGACCCTGTTATGTCTCAAAGCAGTCATCCTCTCTTGGGTGTCCCCCTCTCTCCCTTGCCCTCTTGGGGTGTCCCCCTTTCTTACCTACCCTATTTTTCTGTCTCCCTCTCTCTTAGCTTTCTCCTATGTCCCTCTCTGTTTCCCACCCTCTCTCTTCCACCCTCTCTCTCCCTCTCCCACCCTTCCTCTCCCTCTCCCTCCCTCCCTCTCGCTCTGTTTCTGTCTCTGATGTGCTTGCAGTGTTGTGATCCGTAGCGAGGGCATTAGCGGGCTAATGCTAATACACTCCTCTGTATTCCCGTCATGTCTGTTCCGGCTGCTTACGGCTCCAACACCGCTCTGGTTGGTTGGATCCATATGTCACTCAAATGGGCAACCTGTGCTCTGGCAACGGCCCAGTCGTCATCCAGCCGTATCGCCACAGCGATAGAATTAAGAAAATTCTGTCTATGCTCATTGGCCCAATTGAATTACAAGCAGGTTTTTCTATCCCCCCCCATCTGCCATAGGGTTCTAAATGGGTTGTCGTGGTGATGTCTGTCTATTTTCTGGCTTTGTTTTGTCATGACTTTGGTTTTCATATGTTTTTGATGGTTTGTTTGGATTCTTCTGTGGCATTGAAGCCTGAGCCTTGGTTTTTATGATATCAGCATTACATTTTATGGTGAATTATTTGCTTCACAAAACATAAAGGCTGTCTGTTTCTAAGAACACCAGTTTTTCATGTACTGTTAAGTTTTAGGATCTGTATTTTTCATGCGTCTGTGTCGTTGTGTGTTATTGACTGAGAGAGTTTGCAGGACTCAGCAAATATTGGAGCAGATACCGTGTAGTGGTGCTTGTCTAGTCTATTACAGACATATTCTCATTCATTTATTTATTATTATTATTATTATTATTTTTATTTAACCTTTATTTCACTAGACAAGTCAGTTAAGAACAAATTCTTATTTACAATGACGGCCTACACCGGCCAAACTCGGGCGACGCTGGGACAATTGAGCACCGCCCTATGGGACTCCCAATCACGGCCAGTTGTGATACAGTCTGGATTCTAACCAGGTTGTCTGTAGTGACGCCTCTAGTACTGAGATGCAGTGTCTTAGACCACTGCGCCACTTGGGAGCCCTCTATTCATACTGTATACTGAACAGAAATATAAACGCAACATGAAAGAATTTCAAAGATTTTACTGAGTTACAGATCATATGAGGAAGTCAGTCAATTGAAACAAATTCATTAGGCCCTAATCTATGGATTTCACATGACTGGGAATACAGATATGCATCTGTTGGTCACAAATACCTTAAAATAATGGGCCTCACAATTGGCCTCAGGATCTCGTCACAGCATTTCTGTGCATTCAAATAGATAAAATGCAATTGTGTTCATTGTCCGTAGCTTATGCCTGCCCATACCATAACCCCACCGCCACCATGGGGCACTCTGTTCCAAACGTTGTGAGGCCGGTTGGGCGTACTGACATATTCTCTAAAACAACGTTGGAGGTGGCTTATGGTAGAGAAATTAACATTAAATTCTCTGGCAACGCTCCCTCAACTTGAGACATCTGTAGCATTGTGTTGTGTGGCAAAACTGCACATTTTAAAGTGGCCTTTTATTGTCCCCAGCACAAGGTGCACCTGTGTAATGAACATGCTGTTTAATCCGCTTCTTGATATGCAACACCTGTCAGGTGGATGAATTATCTTGGCAAAGGAGAAATGCTCACTAACATGTACAGTGGGGAGAACAAGTATTTGATACATTTAGCAGGTTTTCCCACTTACAAAGCATGTAGAAGTCTGTAATTTTTATCATAGGTACTCTTCAACTGTGAGTGACAGAATCTAAAACAAAAATCCAGAAAATCACATTGTATGATTTTTAAGTAATTAATTTGCATTTTATTGCATGACAAAATTATTTGATACATCAGAAAAGCAGAACTTAATATTTGGTACAGAAACCTTTGCTTGCAATTACAGAGATCATACGTTTCCTGTAGTTCTTGACCAGGTTTGCACACACTGCAGCAGGGATTTTGGCCCACTCCTCCATACAGACCTTCTCCAGATCCTTCAGGTTTCGGGGCTGTCGCTGGGCAATACGGACTTTCAGCTCCCTCCAAAGATTTTCTATTGGGTTCAGGTCTGGAGACTGGCTAGGCCACTCCAGGACCTTGAGATGTTTCTTACGGAGCCACTCCTTAGTTGCCCTGGCTGTGTGTTTCGGGTCGTTGTCATGCTGGAAGACCCAGCCACGACCCATCTTCAATGCTCTTAATGAGGGAAGGAGGTTGTTGGCCAAGATCTCGCGATACATGGCCCCATCCATCCTCCCCTCAATACGGTGCAGTCGTCCTGTCCCCTTTGCAGAAAAGCATCCCCAAAGAATGATGTTTCCACCTCCATGCTTCACGGTTGGGATGGTGTTCTTGGAGTTGTACTCATCCTTCTTCTTCCTCCAAACACGGCGAGTGGAGTTTAGACCAAAAAGCTCTATTTTTGTCTCATCAGACCACATGACCTTCTCCCATTCCTCCTCTGGATCATCCAGATGGTCTTTGGCAAACTTCAGACGGGCCTGGACATGCGCTGGCTTGAGCAGGGGGACCTTGCGTGCGCTGCAGGATTTTAATCCATGACGGCGTAGTGTGTTACTAATGGTTTTCTTTGAGACTGTGGTCCCAGCTCTCTTCAGGTCATTGACCAGGTCCTGCCGTGTAGTTCTGGGCTGATCCCTCACCTTCCTCATGATCATTGAAGCCCCACGAGGTGAGATCTTGCATGGTACCCCAGACCGAGGGAGATTGACCGTCATCTTGAACTTCTTCCATTTTCTAATAATTGCGTCAACAGTTGTTGCCTTCTCACCAAGCTGCTTGCCTATTGTCCTGTAGCCCATCCCAGCCTTGTGTGCAGGTCTACAATTTTATCCCTGATGTCCTTACACAGCTCTCTGGTCTTGGCCATTGTGGAGAGGTTGGAGTCTGTTTGATTGAGTGTGTGGACAGGTTTCTTTTATACAGGTAACGAGTTCAAACAGGTGCAGTTAATACAGGTAATGAGTGGAGAACAGGAGGGCTTCTTAAAGAAAAACTAACAGGTCTGTGAGAGCCGGAATTCTTACTGGTTGGTAGGTGATCAAATACTTATGTCATGCAATAAAATGCTAATTAATTATTTAAAAATCATACAATGTGATTTTCTGGATTTTTGTTTTAGATTCCGTCTCTCACAGTTGAAGTGTACCTATGATAAAAATTACAGACCTCTACATGCTTTGTAAGTAGGAAAACCTGCAAAATCGGCAGTGTATCAAATACTTGTTCTCCCCACTGTACCTACCTACCTACCTACCTACCTACCTACCTACCTACCTACCTACCTACCTACCTACCTACCTACCTACCTACCTACCTACCTACCTACCTACCTACCTACCTACCTACCTACCTACCTACCTACCTACCTACCTACCTACCTACCTACCTACCTACCTACCTACCTACCTACCTACCTACCTACCTACCTACCTACCTACCTACCTACCTACCTACCTACCTACCTACCTACCTACCTACCTACCTACCTATCTAACTAACCAATTTGTGCACAAATTTGTGTGTCTGGTACATTTCCTGGATCTTTTATTTCAGCTCATGAAACATGGGACCAACACTTTACATGTTGCATTTATATTTTTGTTCAGTGTATAGCACTCTTAAGCTCTCAGGAAACACATCTGAATGCAAACTGCACATGACATTATTATGACCGTATTCTTCATACTACTGTGTAGTGTAGTACTTAGTTAGTTCATATTACCCCACTATACATAGGCCTATTATCTCTACAATAATGCCTCCTGAAAATAGGTTAAGCATAGCAATAGTTCTACCATAGAGTAGGCCTACCTACATATAAACACAGCTAATGCAGTCAGACAGGTTGCTGCATGTTGAGGTTTCATTCTGTCTTGTCTCACCACGTCTCATCTGTCTGTCTTGACTATAGACAGGTAGGGAGCAGGCAGCCCACGGCTGAAGCACAATGGAGGATCATCTTCGATACCAAACCTGTCCTGTCTTTTAGTGCCTGACAATGACTAGACAGGGAAGGAACGTCAACATACACACAGTATTGAGCCTGGTTCTCATTGGCTTTTATGGTGTGTGCGAATAGCTTTTAAGTTAAATAGTTTGTTTTTGTGTGGTTTTTTTTGTGGTTTTTTAATGCATGTGTGTGTGAGTCTGTATAATATGCTTGGTGTATGTACAGCGGGTGAAATAAGTATTGAACACGTCACCATTTTTCTCAGTAAATATATTTCCAAAGGCGCTATTGACATGACATTTTCACCAGATGTTGGTAACAACCCAAGTAATCCATACATACAAAGAAACCAAAACAAATTTGTTCAGAAATTAAGTTATGTGTAATAATGTGAAATGACACAGGGAAAAAGTATTGAACACACTTACTGATATTTATTTAATACTTTGTACAAAAGCCTTTGTTGGTAATGACAGCTTCAAGACGCCTCCTGTATGGAGAAACTAGTCGCATGCATTGCTCTGGTGTCATTTTGGCCCATTCTTCCACACAAACAGTCTTCAAATCTTGAAGGTTCCGTGGGCCTCTTCTATGAATCTTGATCTTCAGTTCTTTCCATTGATTTTCAATTGGATTTAAGTCAGGTGATTGGCTGGGCCATTCTAGCAGCTTTATTTTCTTTCTTTGAAACCAATGGAGAGTTTCCTTGGCTGTGTGTTTTGGATCATTGTCTTGCTGAAATGTCCACCCTCGTTTCATCTTCATCATCCTGGTAGATGGCAGCAGATTTTTGTCAAGAATGTCTCGGTAAATTTGCCCATTCATCCTTCCTTCAATTATGTGAAGTTTGCCATTACCATTTGCTGAAAAGCAGCCCCACACCATGATGTTCCCACCTCCAAACTTCACTGTTAGTATGGTGTTTTTAGGGTTATGTTCAGTGCCATTTCTCCTCCAAACATGGTGTGTATTATGACATCCAAACAGTTCAATTTTGCTCTTATCTGACCACACTATATTCTCCCAGTATTTCACTGGCTTTTCCAAATGTTGTGCAGCAAACTTTAAACAAGCTTCAACATGCTTTTTTTTCAGCAATGGAGTCTTGCATGGTGAGCGTGCATACAGGCCATGGCGGTGGAGTGCATTACTTACTGTTTTCTTTGAGACAACAGTACCTGCTAATTGCAGGTCTTTTTGAAGCTCTCCACAAGTGGTCCTTGGCTCTTGGACAACTCTTCTGATTATTCTTTTCACTCCTGTCAGAAATCTTGCGAGGAGCACCTGGTCCAGGCAAATTTATGGTGAAATGATTGTCTTTCCACTTCCGTATTATGGCCCCAACAGTGCTCACTGGAACATTCAGAAGCTTAGAAATGCACCTATAACCAATGCCATCATTATGTTTTGCAACAATTAGGTTGCGAAAGGTCTTGAGACAGCTCTTTGCTTTTACCCATCATGAGATGTGTCTTATGTGACACCTTGGCAATGAGACATTTTTGTAGGCCATCAGTTGGGACTGAACCAGCTGATATTAATTTGCACTGACAGGGGGCTGGATTGCTTTTTAATTACTGATAGTTTTCAGCTGTTGTCTTGGCTTTCCATGCCTTTTTGCAACTCCCTTTCTTCATGTGTTCAATACTTTTTCCCTGTGTCATTTCACATTATTACACATAACTTAATTTCTGAACTTATTTGTTTTGGTTTATATGGATTACTTGGGTTGTTACCAACATCTGGTGAAGATTTCATGTCAATAGCACCTTTGGAAATATATTTACTGAGAAAAATGGTGACGTGTTCAATACTTATTTCACCCGCTGTATATGTGTGTGTGTGTTTTTTAATTGAATGCAGACTGAACGTGGGTTGTCTCATTAAGCTCAGTAGACGCAGTGAGATCAGACACACACACACAAGCGCACTCACACACGCACAAACACACACAAACACGCACGCACACATACACACACACACACACACACACAAAAACTATGTCATATACTGTATATACTCAAAACATCAGAATGTATATATATATATTAAACTGTACACTTTGGACAATATCAGGTGCATTCTCCAAACCTCAGCATGTATTCTACTGATATATAAAAGACTGGGAAGTCTCCCAGGGTTCACATCATCAGGCCCTACAGTTGTAATAGTTGTAACTGACCTCGTCTTTGGCCCGCTCAGGTTTCAGACCGTTGAACACCATGGTTTATGAACTGGTTTTATGAAGAGGTTTTGGGTGGACATTCGCTCCCACACTCATTTAAATGATCAACTCTGAACACTCCCACTCATAACATAGTGACTGTTATGTGTAAGCTCACAGTAATATCATCATCCTAAAAATAAATCACTGTTATATGTGGAGCCTGCTTATGTCAGGGAGGGATGTTTAAAATGAAGATGTTGGAGTGTGCGTGTGTGCGTGTGTGTGTCTCTGACAGCAACTTACATCAGGGATATTCAAACTGTATTATTTAATTTATTTATTGTCTTTAATTTATTTATGTCTTTATGAATATTGCTAGTAACAACAGAATAAACAAATCACATTTTGAATGACATAAAGTACCTAAATTTTGTGATATCCAATTGCGATCCAATTACGAGCTTGTCTCATCGCTGCAACTACCCAACGGGCTCGGGAGAGGCGAAGGTGGAATCATGCGTCTTCCGAAACATGACCCGCCAAGCCGCACTTCTTAACACCTGCTCGCTTAACCCAGAAGCCAGCTGCACCAATATGTCGAAGGAAACACCTATCAACTGACGATCAAAGTCAGCCCGCAGGCGCCCAGCCCGCCACAAGGAGTCGCTAGAGTGCAATGAGTCAAGTAAAGCTGCCCCGGCCAAACCCTCCCCTAACTCAGATGACGCCGGGCCAATTATGCACCACCCTATGGGCCGCTTGTGACACAGGAATGTCTTCCTTCTAATGATGTCAACTTTATTTCTCAACTCCTAATATTGAGCAAAGTACACTCATTGGAGCCAATTACATTCACTGTGACTAAAGCTGTAAAAAACTAATAAGCTTTCTTGACTTGGACATTTGTTTTTGCCAACACATGGCTAACCTTTGTTTAACAAGCTAAACATCTGCTACTAGCAAAAAAGGGTTATTACATTTTTTGATGACTTCTCCTTGCCATAATATTTCATAAGACAAGACATCTGAAAAAGAAAAATCTATATGATGGGGTCCCTGATTCGCCGGTTTTCCTGGGGTTTCTGGTCAAGAAAAGTTTGAAGCTCCTTGCCTTACATCAGTTTATACAGTTGAACTCAGGCATGGTTTTTACATGCGCTGAAATTGCAGCTTATGCCACGTTTAACGACGGTTAACAAGGTCTTGGCCGGGGCTGAAAACGATTAAAGGAAAACATGACAAGAAAAGTGACTGGCATCAGTAAATGTTTTGATTTCTTGGGCATTGTAAACCGTGTGGTGTGTGTGTGTGTGTGTGCGTGCGTTTGCTGGGGCAGCTGCTCATTAGAATGTCTTACTTAAGCAGAGTTCAACATTGGGAAAGAGGGATGAAGCGGTAGAGTGTAGCAGAGGAGTCGTGTTTGACGGCACGGTCGGGTCGGGGAAGCTACTCGTGCATTCCAAAGACAACAGCAGTTCTTTTCCTGGCTCCCATCACCCAGACACAGCGTAGAGGAAATCCTCAGAGAGGAGGGAGAGAGCCTTTCATTATGTCTCCATAAAGCCCAACACGGAGGGATCAACACTGGGACAATACACGGATTAGCCCAGTGGTGTTGGCACACATTGGGGCAACTAATACACATTTATGGACACGTTTCTGTGAATACACACACACACACATAAACATAAACAAAACACACACACCCAGCCTTGTGTTAGTGTAATGAAAAACCACAATGTGTCTCTGGGAATACCTAGCCCATAGGTAGTTTGAGTCTAAACTGCTCCACATCAGCCATGTGTCCTCTTGCAGTTATGGCCTGGTCTGGGCTCACGGCACAGAACAACTTATACAGCATCTCCCCCTCCCTAAGTGTGTTCTGGCAGGGGGAGAGTGGATGGATGGAGGGTGGATGGAGGGAGGGAGAGGGGGTTGGCAGGAGATAGGACTCTGTGACTGGAGCTGGCAGGGGAGCATGGCTAGAATGGTTTGTCACAGTTGAAACAGTGCTGCTAACATGATGTGGCCATAAGTCAACCAGGAACAGATGAATGGAGGATCTGGTTGGAGCATAGAGGTGGGTCCAGGCTCCTCGGAATGCTCTCTCTGGGGAAGGAGGGTAAATTAATGTCTGATTGATTGTTCCAGCAGAGGGGAGGTGCTAGCTGCTCTAACTATTGTGTGATTGGTTGTTCAAGCAGGTTCCCCCCCAGTACGGCCAGCAGGGTATGGGAGGATACAGCCAGCAGCAACAGGGAACACCTCCGGGATCCTACTTCAGCCCCCCTCAGCAGAACCCCGCCGCGCCCACACAGCCACCCTACCTGCCGCCCCGCGCCCCACCCCAGCAGGTAAGACCTCGCTTACAGTCAGAGAGGGGGTAAACGTAAAACAGACTGTAGATCAGTGTCTAAGGGCCACTTCATCCTGTTCTGTTATCCCAGAATGCTTTGCTCCCACACAGGCCTCTTTTGGTGTGTGTGTATGTGTGTTTATGTGTGGTGTGTGTGGGCACAGAGTCTTGCTCTGGCCCGGAGGTCTGATGAGTCGTCCAGATTATTCATATGGGCTATTTCTGGCATTTCCTGCTTCTCCTACTTTAATTCAAACACACACACACCAGACCAGGTCATAAAATAGTTGTATTTTGTAGTTTATTTGAAAATACCAACTTTTCAAATATAGTTTAGAGTTTCAACTAAAAGGCAAATCTTTTTTTTGATAGTCAAATATAGGTCCGGAAAAACAAGTTATTTGAATACACACTGAGTGTACAAAACATTAAGGACACCTTCCTAATATTGATTTGCACCCTCCCCTCCTTTTGCCCTCAGAACAGCCTCAATTCGTCTGGACAAGGACTATACAAGGTGTTCAAAGCATTCCACATGGATGCTGGACCATGTTGACTCCAATGCTTCCCACAGTTGTGTCAAGTTGGCTGGATGTCCTTTGGGTGGTGGACCATTCTTGATACACATGGGAAACTGTTGAGTGTGAAAAACCCAGCAGCGTTGCAGTTCTTGACACAAACCGGTGCACCTACTAAAATACCCCATTTAAAGGCACTTAAATCTTTTGTCTTGTCCATTCACCCTCTGAGTGGCACACATAAACAATCCATGTCTCAATTGTCTCAAGGCTTAGAAATCTTTCTTTAACCAGTCTCCTCCACTTCATCTACACTAATTAAAGTGGATTTAACAAGTGACATCAATAAGGGATCATAGCTTTCACCTGGATTCACCTGGTCAGTCTATGTCATGGAGAGAGCAGGTGTCCTTAATGTTTTGTACACTCAGTGTATATATGCAAGTTATTTGAAAACAAACAAATATTTATTGGATAGCTGCCAAATATTTGATGAAGAACCAAAAACTACAACAGTTAGTTGAATTAGTCTAAATATATTATCATAAGCACATGGTTTGGGGGGCTCTTAGATATTATTCTTAATATAGCCTATAGCCTAGCATGAAATACATGAGGGACATGGAATCAACTCAACATTAGATTAAGTCACTTTTGCAGCTTCAAAATAGCTAACACATATATTTTCATAATGAGAGACATAAGGTGTTACAGTAGCACTTGACATCCAGTTCTTATACATGTGTATTAACTGATTATTACAATAGCAATATTGTTGTTACACAGGACACTGGAAATAGCTTTATAACTGCATAATAATGGAGTTACTACTGAAGTGGAATAAGGACAGTCACTGTTCCTGTTGTGTTCAGTAGTTACAAAAACTCACAGCTCATTGCTATGCAATTAAAAAGCAATCACCTTTTATGTAAGTTTTATGTAACAGCATGCTAATAAAATGTTTACAGTTTTATTACATAGGCACAAGAACAGTTTAAAGTTAAGTGTTACTGAGAATTCTAGCAGTAACAAAATATGCCTATTAAGTGTCTTCTTTAAAACTGTCTTCTTGAATCAACTACATGTAAGCTAGGTTGAAAATTGTGTTGTTTTGTATTATGAGTAAACTATCCCTTTAAAGATGGTATAGTGTGTGTTTGAAAAAATAACACACCCTCAGATGCCTCCCTCTGCAGTATTTTTCAGGTATCATAAAATGAATTGCTGTTTTCTACCTTTTCATTGGCATGTTGGAAGAGTCATGCAGTAGTTGAGCATCACAACTTATTTATATGCATCTGTACACAATATCATTGGTTGATTGGTTTGACTTGATTATGTACACCTGGGGCAATGGCCATTCAGGAGAATGGACATTTACAGAATGTACAGATAGAAATGTATTGTGTAGATCAAATATGACTGTCAGATAGATTGGAATAGGATAGGAGATTGTGTGTGCTCTATTCATTCTATTTCTCTCTTCAACATGCAGTTCCAGATATAGCCCTGCCATTAGTTGAATGCGGCCAATCCAATAGTTTCAGAAAAGTTGGCACCTCTGAGATCTATATTCCCAAAAATGTTTTAGTTTACAAAAGTAGTTACTTTCTGAGATCTGTATTCAAATAGTTGTAGTCACCTCCAACGTAACTATTTGTTCTCTTGGAATAGTTAATTCCCACAAAGCATAGTTAAAATGTATAGTTACCTCAGGTCTACCACACACACACACACACACACACAGACATGGTTGAGTCAGTGTGGGGGTGCTCCAGGATTTTTGTGAGAACCAGAGTTCAGCAGGATATGGTCAGAGAAAGAATGCATTCACTCAAACAGACAAGAGGATTGTGTGTGTTCTGCCCCTCTTACAACTTTAGTTGCATTTAACTACTTTGGATTACACAGTCTAGTTGAGGCTTTCTCAATGTTGGCCGCTTGAGGCTTTCTCTCTCTCTCTCTCTCTCTCTCTCTCTCTCTCTCTCTCTCTCTCTCTCTCTCTCTCTCTCTCTCTCTCTCTCTCTCTCTCTCTCTCTCTCTCTCTCTCTCTCTCTCTCTCTCTCTCTCTTCTTCCTCAAAGACTTGGTGCATTAATCAAATCCTTTATCTCAGTCTCCTCGCTTCTCTTCTGGCTGGGCCTGTAGTGTCTCCAGACTGCAGGTTGGAGCAGAGTGAGGTGGGCCAGCTAAAGATTGAGCGGAAAATATTTTTAGGCCATTGGAGGATGTAGAGTAGTCTACGACGGTGGAGGGCTGGAGGTCAAGATGGATAATCGTTTCTGCAATGTTACAATACAAAAACAACCTGTGAGCGAGTGTATGTAAATTACAGTAGAAAGAGTTCTACCCATGCCCCCTGATGTTATTGTGGCTGTGTGAAATCCTTTTCTCATGTCAGCTCCCAATCATAAAGAAAGGGCAACATTTGACCTTTTCACAGCGTTCTTTGCTGATCAGTGGAAACACACAAACACAAAGCACTGTGAGAGAGATTAGGATGTTATTGTGGTTGTGTACCCTCTCTCATGAACTCTAGTTACCAGAGGAGTGACGTTCAACCCTGTGTGATTTGGGTGGTTAGCCGTTCCACTCCACGTCTATTAGCCAGGTGAAAGGACATCCTTCACTTGATTGAGTGATTGCAGCTTCTCTGACATCATATTTGCTGTGACCCAAGGTTTCTACAGAAACACAACTATTATCCTTCTTTTAAATCCCTCTGAAGGGGAAGTGTGCTCTTTATTGGAGTGTGTTTCACTATCATAACCCCGGTGATTGTAGAAAGTGGAAATGCTTTCTGATTCTGACCCGTCAAAGCTGTTACTTCAGAACATCTCAGAAATACGTCTGTCTTGATGAAGGGGACTGAAAACCCTGGGTCTTTGTTATAGTCTCAAGCAATTAAAGGTGCAATATGCAGAAATCGCTCCGTCATTTCCTGGTTGCTAAAATTATAATAGATTCTGCTTATGTGACAAAACAAACAATATATAGTGTAGAGAATCATTGTACCATCTAAACCACTATTAAAAATATTTTCAGGAAGCTTGTGTACAAAGCCAAAAGTAAAAGAAAACTGGAAGCATAGGAATATCTCACATAGAACAGATCTACCGCTTCTTAGACTTGCTTTCAATGAGAATGACAGATCCATAACTCACATTTCTATGTGAATTTGGTCAGGTCACCCAAAACGTTACATTGCAGCTTTAATTAATGGCTGTTAGAACTCATAATAGCAGTTCCTTTGTCTGATGGGTTGCTTACCCATCTCTCACCTGTTTTTAGCTGTCTGTCAGTAACTGGTCTTTTTCTTTGTCGATCAGTTTTGTTAACGCAAGACATGTTCCTCTCTGCCTACTTTGCTAGGAAAGTGATTATCTTTGTGTGTGTGTGTGTACGTGTGTGTTTGCATGCATGACTGTGTGTGTGTGTGACTGTTTGCTCAAGTGACTGTGTGTGTGTGTGTGTGTGTGTGTGTGTGTGTGTGTGTGTGTGTGTGTGTGTGTGTGTGTGTGTGTGTGTGTGTGTGGTGTGTGTGTACAAATGTGTACTTGCTTCCTCGGCAGATAGACACCCTTCCCTCTCCGGCTTGCCATTATTTTATCTTCCTAGGTAGCTAGCTGGTATAGTGTGTAGTGACTGAAACAACCATGTCCTGTTCCTATCTAGGGCCCTTATCTAACTGAAGGAGGCAGAGTGTGACAGGACTACTCCATTGTGGGGATTTGTCATGTTGTGCACACTGTTACCAGGCAGGGTCATCGATTGGTTACACCTTAAGTGGTGTCACTCATGAGAAACTCAGTTTCTCAGGAGTGACACACAAAGATTTCACCAAAGAGAATCGTACTGCATTGCCCCTCATTCCTCTGTGAGACTGCCGATCTCTAGGGCTGTTTCCTGTTTCCTGTATTACTCCCAACTACTTCCTGTCGTCTCTCTGAGTGGTTTTAGACCCTCTGCTGTGCTGTGCTGTGCTCTACTCTTCTCTTCTCTGCTTTACTCTGCTCTGCTGTACTCTGCTCTGCTGTACTCTGCTCTGCTCTGCTGTGCTCTGCTCTGCTGTACTCTACTCTGCTGTACTCTGCTCTGCTGTACTCTGCTCTGCTGTACTCTGCTCTGCTCTTTTATGCTTTACTCTGCTCTGCTGTACTCTGCTCTGCTCTGCTCTGCTGTGCTTTACTCTGCTCTGCTGTGCTCTGCTCTGCTGTACTCTGCTCTGCTCTGCTGTGCTTTACTCTGCCGTGCTCTACTCTGCTGTACTCTACTCTGCTGTACTCTGGTCTACTCTGCTGTACTCTACTCTGCTCTGCTCTGCTCTACTCTGCTCTGCTCTGCTCTGCTCTGCTCTACTCTGCTCTGCTGTACTCTACTCTGCTGTACTCTGCTGTGCTCTACTCTGCCGTGCTCTATTCTGCTGTACTCTACTCTGCTGTACTCTGGTCTACTCTGCTGTACTCTACTCTGCTGTGTTCTACTCTGCTCTGTTCTACTCTGCTCTGCTCTACTCTGCTCTGCTGTACTCTGCTGTGCTCTACCCTGCTCTCCTGTGCTCTACTCTACTCTGCTCTGCTCTACCCTGCTCTCCTGTGCTCTACTCTACTCTGCTCTGCTCTACCCTGCTCTCCTGTGCTCTACTCTACTCTGCTGTGTTCCCATCTCTCTCCCTCTCTCTCACTATTTCCTAATGACACAGGTTAATTAAAACACAGTCACATTCGCTGGCTGCTCGCCTTTATCGCCACTCCTGCTCTCGCCACCACCCACCTGCCTGCCACTGCCGGTTTAATCACGACCGCTGATAGCACGTCGCCCAGCGCACCGCACCCGAGGATTCAACGGCAACTGACTGGGAGAGGGGGAAGGGAGGGAGGGAGGGAGGGAGGGGGGGGGGGGAGGGAGGGAGGGGGAAGGGAGGGAGGGCCATTCAAAGTTCCATGTCATTAATTGGTCAGCATTTGAATATTAGCTAAGAACTGTTAATTAACTGGATAATAAAAGCACTGCTACGATTCGGAGTGGGGCGGATGGAGAGAGAGAGGGATGGAGGGATGGAGGGAGGGAGGGAGGGACTGGGAGATAGAGGGCATATGGCAGAGGGAGCCGGTGCCGGGAGATAAGAGAGACCCATTCGTGGTAAAGGTCTGGCCCACTGTAATTTGCGGGAGCTGCTTTAATTGTCAATAACCTTTTAAATGGCATAGTTTATCAGAGTCCTCTAAATGTCCTGCGTATCGCTAGGCGCCAGCGCCACGGCAACAGCACAGCGCTCTCATTGGCTGCCCGCAACAAGCACTTAAGCCTGATGAGTTTAGAAAAAAAGTAGAAAGCTAGAAAAACAGTTGTATTGCGTTTTTAGTTGTGTGTGTTTTCACCTCTCCACTGACTGACACTTGCTAATTGGTGTGACGGGAATGCACCACCATGTTTTTCCGATTTATGTTTGTTTGTACCATTGTGATTCAAATGCAAATGGAGGTGTTTTTTCGAATGGTCAGGACAGTCTTAATCACGCTGGAAAGGATAGTGTTTAGCACTATGCACCCCAGGGGCCTCATTTAGCACAACAATTGTTAGAAATGCCACTAAATGTTCCAGCACACAGAGTTTTGAAAAATACACGGATGCACACAGAATTGTTGGACAATCACTGATGAGGCTGCCAACAGTGCTTTTGTTCTGCCATCCTTGAACAAGGGCAACAATGTCTGTATGGAAAATAGTACTAGTTTGGTAAATACTATGTTTTCCGTGCCACATGGACACCAGGTTTTTGGTGTTCATATATAATTCCAGGTTGTTTAAATGAGGGACAGAATCACGTGGGAAGGACGGGCCTGTTCTGAATGGTCCATCTGATCTGAGGACTGTCTGTCTGAGGTGATCAGAACACAGAGAGATAGTCTCATCTGATTCCTCTCCATAGCTGAATGACGAGTCAGAATAAAAGCAGTACCAACGACATGTTCACTTAATACAATACTGTCACATCAAGACTGCTCCCAGAGAGAGAGAGAGAGAGAGAGAGAGAGAGAGAGAGAGAGAGAGAGAGAGAGAGAGAGAGAGAGAGAGAGAGAGAGAGAGAGAGAGAGAGAGAGAGAGAGAGAGAGAGAGTGAGAGAGATATGAAGCACTGATATTACAGGGCTGGGACTGGGGGGGTGGCGGGCCAGGGGGGTAGTGTGTGTTCCCTCTAGTGAGGTTTTTGATAAAGGTCAGAGGGTGGTGCGCTGCACTGCTCTGGGCTGTGGTTTGGTGAGAATCCAATCTGAAGCACATGGTAGTAGAACAGACCCTGGACAAATGGATCAATTAAAATCCCAAGAGAGGAGAGGAGAGGGAGAGGTTCCTCCCTGGCTGGCTCTCTGTCACTGGGCTGGGTGATGGTTGGAGAGAGAGGCTCTGCTGCGGCAGCATACAGGCCTTCTCCACACACACACATGCATGTACACACACACGAATGTACACACATGCACACACGCAGGTATGCATGCATGCACAGAGGCACACACACAGTGGCACACCCCAGTCAAATACAGTCAGATATGGATAGTGTATTCACGTATGTATCGTTTGAAAAGAGATCACCACACATTAGCCTTTACAATAACCAAAAGCTGTGAAGTCAGTCTGTCTGTCTGTCAGTCGGGTCAGTCTGTCAGTCAGTCAGTCAGTCAGTCAGTCAGTCAGTCAGTCAGTCAGTCAGTCAGTCAGTCAGTCAGTCAGTCAGTCAGTCTGTCAGTTTATAAGGAATCTAGTTGATTTTCTGCATTACAAGCCTTAATACAAGCTGGCAGTTTCTCCCTGGCAATTCCTCTCTCTCTCTCCCTCCTGTAATATTGTGCAACTGGCTGATTGCTTCAATTATGGCATCCCCAATCTGAAGTGCCATTGTTGTCTGTGCTAATGACGTGCAGGATCCATGAATATGGATGGCCTGCATCTCCCTCTCCTCTCCTCTCCTCTCCTCTCCTCTCCTCTCCTCTCCTCTCCTCTCCTCTCCTCTCCTCTCCTCTCTCCTCTCCCCTCCCCTCCCCCTCCCCTCCCCTCCCCTCCCCTCCCCTCTCCTCTCCTCTCCTCTCCTCTCTCTCCTCTCCTCTCCTCTCCTCTCTCTCCTCTCCTCTCCTCTCCTCCTCTCCTCTCCTCTCCTCTCCTCTCTCCTCGCTTCTCCGCTGCTGCCTGCCTGTCTTTGTCT
>CM042405.1:23447801-23532801 GCA_023634145.1 Thymallus thymallus
ATGTAGTACAGCACAGGCACCATCATACTCACATCCCTCGCTCTCTTCCTCTCTTTCATTTACTCTCTGTCTTTCTGTCCCTATCATCTCCCGCGTTTCTCTCGTTTTCTCTATTTTAACCGTCTCCCTCTTTACGGAAGCGTAACCCTCTGCTTTCTCTGTCTGTCACATGCGGCCCGTTTTACCTCTCTCTCTCTCTCTCTCTTTCACCTTCCTCTCTTTCTCTCTGATCCAATATCTCTCTGCCATTCCCTAGCTTTCTTAACATCATCCCTCTCTTTCTCTCTCTTTCAGCATTCCCCCTCTCCCTCCCTCTCCTCTCTATGTCTCTGAACCTCCATCATGAAAGGTTTTTTTTGTAAATGAGAGATTGCAGTGATGTGTCAGTGTATTTCCAGAGTGTCTCGGCTCAGCCTCCACTACACTACCAGGCACATCACATCAGTTCACATTCTGTAGCTTTAATCCTGGCATCGCCTCAGAGAATTTCCTGGACTATTTCCAACCATAGAAACAGATAGACTAGATGTTAATCTGCAGGGATGTTTGGCGGGTGTTTTGTATTTCTAGAACGCCTATGCGTTGGTTTTCTCTTTGCCTGTGTGTGTGTGCGTGCGTGCGTGCGTGCGTGCGTGCGTGTGTGTGTATGTAATTGTCAGGAGGCAACAAGAACCGTTTTCTTTCATCTGTCTGATGTTGGGCCTGAAGCTCCTGGCATCTCCCCACTGGGGGAACCGAGGGTTGGGGAACTATACTATGACCGTGATGTGGTTGTCCCACCTAGCTATCTTAAGATGAATGCATTAACTGTAAGTCGCTCTTGAAAAGAGTGTTGGATAAATTACTAAAATGTCAATGGAAAATGTTTCTGATTGTGCTGGAATGTGGTGTGTGTGTGTGTGTGTGCGTGTGCATGTACTCTTCTTCACTTTTATCAGTGGTGTTGGATTGATCTCCACCTGACACAGAGGCTGTGCTCCAGTGAAGCCTGTTCCTCTAGTCTAGTCTGAGCTTTCACACGCTGCCTACTGTAGCCTTGCCGTTCCAGTCAGTACATGTTGCCCTGCTCTCTCCTCTGCTCCCCTGACAGCCAGCCAGCCAAGCAGTCAGCCTGCTCTGTTCTGTTGCTGTGACAGGGAGTGGAGGGGGAACCATGTGGAAAGAGTGGGAGAGAGAAGGGGGAGGGGGGATTGAGGGGGGAGAAGTGAGGCAAAATGGACTCAGACGCCTTTGATTCACAAGTTGTATGAAATGTGTAGGTTTTAGGTGTAGTGTTTTTTCAAATCATAGATAATGTGAGTTACACACAGACACACAACTCCCTCCTTCCACACATACATGGTGGTGTGATTTTCTGACTTGGTGTGATTTTCTGACTGTGGTGTGATTCTCAGACAGACTTTCATGAAACAAAAGAGAAAAACAGAATGACCACTCTCCCTCCCTCCCTCCCTCCCTCCCTCCCTCCCTCCCTCCCTCCCTCCCTCCCTCCCTCCATCCCTCCCTTCTCCTCTCCTCTGTTTTTCACACTGCTGCCTGGGTCATGATGATTGACAGGGCGCAGCTGGGGAGACCGATACCCCCGCTCCATACACACATGCACAAACACACACGCAAGCACGCACGCACGCGCGCACGTCTGTGTGTGTATGTGTGTGAGAACATGCCATGCATGTTCCCTATGCTCTCCCCCTGTTGTAATGTCACAGAGAGGTTAGGGCTCTGTACTGTAGCCCACTCAACCACAATGCATGCTGGGAAAGGAGAGAGAGGGAGTGGGGGAGAGCGAGAGAGAGAGAGAGAGAGGGGAGGGAGGGAGAGAGGGAGGGAGGGAGGGAGAGAGAGAGAGAGAGAGGGAGAGAGAGAGAGACAGAGAGAGGGGAGGGAGGGAGGGAGGGAGAGAGAGAGACAGGGGTGGGGGACTCATACTGTATCCAGATACCCAGTTACACTGCTCCCCTGCTGCCTATTCTTAGTCTACTGTGAAATACTGTACAAGGGTTATAAGAGAAACACACTGCCACTGTTGTTTGTGTATTACACATACAGTATTTTCTATGATCAATATTCTGTCAAGTGCATGAACTCATGCAAACATATTTTCTATGTTTTGTGCACACACATAGCTGCTGTCGCACACTTTGTCCCCCAATCTCGCTCCAGGCCAGACATGTGAATCTGGCTTTACTTAAAGGCACCCTGACTGACTTGCTTCTGAAGGGTTACTACTTGAGCATGTTTAGCAGCGTTTAGCTTGGTGTCAGTCCCTCTACATCAATGATTCATTGGGAAGCAGACTCATGCACCGGCTCTGCATAGAGTAGGAAACACAGACCAGAGGCTGTAGCAATTCCCACAACATAGAATATGTTATGAAAGGGACTCTCCATTCTCTAGTTGGAGTCTGTGTGAGATTAACTACTGAAGATCTTTTAGAAATCGTCAGTGTGATGTTGTTCTAGAAACTCAAGCATCAGTTGTCGGGTGACTGGTTTCCACAGAGTGGTATTCCATACTCAGCCCCACTCCCCCTACCAACATAGTTCCATTGAAACTGTGCAGGTGCTGTTGGGCTGTGTGTGTGTGTCAGGGTTTCCGTTAGGAAAATGTGTGTAGTAGAAAAGTTGACCAATTCTATTGGTCAGCTTATCGAGAAAGAAATAGCCTATTCCAAACAGACTCTGGGACAGTTGTGGGACGATAAAGCTCAAATTCATACATCCAGTAGGCCTAGGCAAATCTTTATAGATTTTTTTTAAGCAGTGAGTCTGATGCAACAGATCAGAGCGGTTCGTTTGAAATGTCGATAAACTATTATTTCTTCGCATTATAAGCGCAGCAATGCGGACAAGACAGTAGGCTACACGCAAATGTTCGTCCCATAATACAATTAATGGGAAAACACTGTTGTCAAAGCGCACCACACATATTAGCGGTTTCATGTGACAGAGATGAAAGGGACATGAAAGGGGAGACAATAGAGATGAAAGACAATATCCATTTGAAATTTTGAAAAAGGGGACATCTAAATATGCAACAACTAGCATGGGTTGCTAATATGACTAGGATTGTGCCTTTGGCTACTGGACAATGAAAGAAAGTTGATATCAAACTATATGGTCAGATTTTGGCTAGGCTGCTTTGAAGCAAGGTAATACATGCTTCGTAATATGTGGTAAAACGTTCAGGTTTCAAACAATTAAATGTATATTTTCAAAATGCATGCTGCCTCCAGCTCATTACAAAGTGGTGTGTGACGCGCTGATGAAGCCTGCCTTCCGTTGCCTGTGCATTTCCTGTTTGAGATGCTGTAGCAGCAGCTCTCGCGCTGTCTGACAGATTCTCCGCTCAAAGGCCCAAGGCCTATCTGAATGTTGTACGCGTGTGACAAACAAGACACATAAAGAATATACTGTACACACTCGCCAATTTAATTACCCCAAATTATGCTAATTAATCTGTAGACTGATAAGCATGACCAGTCAAATGTATTTCCATCGGTGAGTAGACTAAAAAGTATTATTTCACAATGGGATTTTTTCTTTTTCTCCTAATCAATTGTCCGGGCCGTCTTTATTTGTTGGCTTTCCTATCTTTTTATCGGCCAAAAGCCGGCTATTACCGTCAAATGGAAACCCTGGTGTTTGTGTGTGTGAGTAAATGAGTGAGTGTGTGTGTGTGCGACAAAATATCACAGTTTCCCTTCAAAATGTGACTTATTATGGTTGAACGTTTATTTATGACTAATTAATTCTGCATGGTTGCAGGTTTAATTCCGCGTAGTTACTGGGTAGAAACAGAAACAACTCAATGGTTTAAGTTTAGGTATTAATTCCGAGTGGTTAGTTTAAGGTTATGGTTTCGGAAAGGCTTAAAATAAAATAATTAAAAACAATGCGCAAGTATCATCAAGTATTCCTGGCGGCTTGCAGGGGCATTGTGAACTGCCGTGGTCTAAGCAGCACCACTTCAATCCCAGTGCTTGGCACTTGTTTTAATTTTTGGGGTGAGCGCAGAGGAAGGCATATATTGACATTCAGGTGACCTTTTCAAAAGTCATAAATCACTGTCTATTTCTAGTGATCAGTCTGATGTGTGTGTCTGTTTGTGTGTGTGTGTGTGTGTGTGTGTGTGTGTGTGTGTGTGTGTGTGTGTGTGTGTGTGTGTGTGTGTGTGTGTGTGTAACAGGAAGCAGCAGAGCATCAGTCCAGGTTAGGGGTGAGCCTGTTCAGCTGTGGAGGAGGACTGTAAACTCAGGACCTATCCCCTTCCCTTCCCTCCACTGAACCCTAACACAGTACACAGTACACACACACACACACACACACACACACACACACACACACACACACACACACACACACACACACACACACACACACACACACACACACACATACACGCTAAATATATTTTATTTTTTAGAGTGAAGCAAGAGGGAAACAGAGAGGGATGAACCTGGTTAAGCAAACACAGCTCAGCTCTACTGGCGCCTCTATACTGCCCCTCACACCAGAGGAGAGGGGAGGAGAGGAGAGGGGGAGGGAGAGAGAGAAGAGGAGAGGGGGAGGGAGAGAAGAGGAGAGGAGCGGAGAGGGGGAGAGTGACACGAGGAGACTGGACTGTAGCACCCACTCAGATCAGGGAGAACAGTTTAAGGCCAACTTGAAAGGAGGGAGAGAGGGAGGGAGGGAGGGAGGGAGGGAGGGAGGGAGGGAGGGAGGGAGAGGGAGAGAGAGAGAGAGAGAGAGAGAGAGAGAGAGAGAGAGAGAGAGAGAGTAAGACTAAACTACTACCTTGAACAGAGAGAGAACACACATCTAGAGGAGAGAATCAACCAGAGTCTATTGTCTGTTTACATATATTTTAGAGGCTATTCATATAGATAATTGGTGTAAAACCCGTAAAACTGTATTTATTTGACAATAATTATAGTTCTAATTTCTGATACATCACATGCGTTAATTTATTTTCCTGCATAAGTAAAATCAGGATTATGCCTCTACTGCCATTTATTCCAATTAGACTGACTTGGATTTCTCCCTGTCCAATATTTTAGGTTGACAATAATTATATTTCAAAATTTACTACAAAATAGCAAAAATATTTTAGGTTGACAATATTTCTATTTCACAATTTACTACATGATTCCATATGTGTTATTTCATAGTTTTGAAAATAATAAAATAACGTGAATCATGGAGGAGGAGGGGTGCTTTGCTGGTGACACTGTCTGTGAATTATTTAGAATTCAAGGCACACTTAACCAGCATGGCTACCACAGCATTCTGCAGCGATACGCCATCCCATCTGGTTTCTGAGTCTTGAATGGCGCCGGAGTGGATGGCTGCCGTTTTACGGGCTCCTAACCAAATGTGCTATTTTGTTAGTTTTTTCGCATTGTTTGTAACTTATTTTATACATAATGTTGCTGATAGCGTCTCTTATGACCGAAAAGAGCTAGAAAATAGTAAAAATATAAGTAGGTGTGTCCAAACTTTTGACTGGTACTGTAAAAATGTTTAAATAGCACCCCTTGTGTGCACTTTCAGTAATACCGTATACACCGGTACAGAGACTGTATGAAAATCTGAATACTGCCCAACCCTAGCGTGCGTGCATGTGTGTGTGAATGTCAGAGTGGGGCTGGTGTAAAACTAACGCCTTGTAAACTGGAGGTGACATGAAAGAGGACGGATAGAGATGGCAGTGGAACAACACACACACACACACACACACACACACACACACACACACACACACACACACACACACACACACACACACACACACACACACACACACACACACACACACACACACACACACACACACACACACACAGGAGTACAAGTGAAAAAGCAATCCCCTTCCAGCTGGTATGGCATCAGTGTGTGTATTTCACTAGAGTACAGGGACATACAGTACTAACACTACTGGCTCAGATAATAGGCCATGTTCACAGTTACTGCCTTTGTCTGTGTGGGGATTCCCAGATGGGATGACTGGGTGTGGGGTGGAGTCAGTTGTCTATGTGAGAGAGATAGAGGTAGAGGAAGATAGAGATAGTACCCTTATCTCCCCTACCTCTCCTGTTTTCTTCAGCAGGGAATAGCAGGCTATGTCCAGAGGCACCAGTGATATCCTCTCTGGTCAAACTCTAAATATATATATATAACCATTCTGCTATATTATATATATTTATATACAGTATATAGCTATAGTATATATATACAGTGGGGAGAACAAGTATTTGATACACTGACGATTTTGCAGGTTTTCCTACTTACAAAGCATGTAGAGGTCTGTAATTTTTATCATAGGTACACTTCAACTGTGAGAGACGGAATCTAAAACAAAAATTCAGAAAATCACATTGTATGATTTTTAAATAATTAATTTGCATTTTATTGCATGACATAAGTATTTGATCACCTACCAACCAGTAAGAATTCCGGCTCTCACAGACCTGTTAGTTTTTCTTTAAGAAGCCCTCCTGTTCTCCACTGATTACCTGTATTAACTGCACCTGTTTGAACTCGTTACCTGTATAAAAGAAACCTGTCCACACACTCAATCAAACAGACTCCAACCTCTGCACAATGGCCAAAGCCAGAGAGCTGTGTAAGGACATCAGGGATAAAATTGTAGACCTGCACAAGGCTGGGATGGGCTACAGGACAATAGGCAAGCAGCTTGGTGAGAAGGCAACAACTGTTGGCGCAATTATTAGAAAATGGAAGAAGTTCAAGATGACGGTCAATCTCCCTCGGTCTGGGGCACCATGCAAGATCTCACCTCGTGGGGCATCAATGATCATGAGGAAGGTGAGGGATCAGCCCAGAACTACACGGCAGGACCTGGTCAATGACCTGAAGAGAGCTGGGACCACAGTCTCAAAGCAAACCATTAGTAACACACTACGCCGTCATGGATTAAAATCCTACAGCGCACGCAAGGTCCCCCTGCTCAAGCCAGCGCATGTCCAGGCCCGTCTGAAGTTTGCCAATGACCATCTGGATGATCCAGAGGAGGAATGGGAGAAGGTCATGTGGTCTGATGAGACAAAAATAGAGCTTTTTGGTCTAAACTCCACTCGCCGTGTTTGGAGGAAGAAGAAGGATGAGTACAACCCCAAGAACACCATCCCAACTGTGAAGCATGGAGGTGGAAACGTCATTCTTTGGGGATGCTTTTCTGCAAAGGGGACAGGACGACTGCACCGTATTGAGGGGAGGATGGATGGGGCCATCTATCGCGAGATCTTGGCCAACAACCTTCTTCCCTCAGTAAGAGCATTGAAGATGGGTCGTGGCTGGGTCTTCCAGCATGACAACGACCCGAAACACACAGCCAGGGCAACTAAGGAGTGGCTCTGTAAGAAGCATCTCAAGGTCCTGGAGTGGCCTAGCCAGTCTCCAGACCTGAACCCAATAGAAAATCTTTGGAGGGAGCTGAAAGTCCGTATTGCCCAGCGACAGCCCCGAAACCTGAAGGATCTGTATGGAGGAGTGGGCCAAAATCCCTGCTGCAGTGTGTGCAAACCTGGTCAAGAACTACAGGAAATGTATGATCTCTGTAATTGCAAACAAAGGTTTCTGTACCAAATATTAAGTTCTGCTTTTCTGATGTATCAAATACTTATGTCATGCAATAAAATGCAAATTAATTAGTTAAAAATCATACAATGTGATTTTCTGGATTTTTGTTTTAGATTCCGTCACTCACAGTTGAAGAGTACCTATGATAAAAATTACAGACTTCTACATGCTTTGTAAGTGGGAAAACCTGCAAAATCGGCAGTGTATCAAATACTTGTTCTCCCCACTGTATATATATATATATACTGCTATATATGTATATATATACTATAGCTATATATATGTGTATATATATATATATATATACTATAGCAGAATGGTTCAGTCCACCTCTCCTAATTTCTCCCCACAGGAGTGGTTCAGTCCACCTTGTAACCTTCCTGGATATTTTTATAATTCATCGTCAGCTGCCTGCCAGCTATCGCCCGCATCGGAATATTCTCACCACTCCCTCTGGCTGTTGGAAGTCTGAAATTACATCTGTCTTTGAAGTTGGGCGCACTGTTAGGGTTGCTATAGTGACAGGGATGGGGAGGGGGACTAGCGGCCTCCTCAGGAGGAAGGGTATGCATGAGATACGCAGTGAATTGTCCTGATGGTATTATTGTGATATTATTACCATCTCATAAGTGCCTAGTGTTACTTGTTGGGTTATTAGTGGTTGACAACATTTGTCTTCTCCCACTTCCTGCCTGACATTCTCCATTAGATCCATTAAGCTCTGGATCTGACGCCTGAATGTCATTCTGGAGACAAAAAAAAAACTTCTTACCAATGTTGTTTTATTGATGGTATGCGTAATCACGCTCACATGCACACAGACACACAGACACACAGACACACAGACACACACACACACACACACACACACACACACACACACACACACACACACACACACACACACACACACACACACACACACACACACACACACACACACACACACACACACAGAGAGACAGAGACAGAGCCCCAGTCAGATTCCAGTATCCTCATTATTAAAGCTGTTTGGATTGCTCTTAGTATTCCACTAACGAATGGAATATTCATGTATTTTGTTGTGCTGGTGATGCAAGGGGGGGTGTGGGTGAGAAGGAGGTAGGGTTGTGGTGGAGGGGTGGAGGATGAGAGCAAAGCCTAATCTAAGACCTAGTACTCTATGGCTTTTGATGGAGAGAGAAAGAGCGAGAAAGGGGAAAAAATGAAATGGAAAAGCTCTACCAAATTTGTTTCGCCGCAATTTTATGTTCCCTGCCTGTAAGGAATCAGAAGAGCATGAAACAGAGAGAGGGAAGGAGAGAAAAAGCGAGGGATGTGCTTCAGGTGGTGAGGAGAGGAGAGGAGAGGAGAGGAGAGGAGAGGAGAGGAGAGGAGAGGAGAGGAGAGGAGAGGAGAGGAGAGGCTGGAGGGTGAAAATAATGTTCCATTAATGCAGAGCGGAGCTTGTGAAAGTCTGCATTTCCCCAAAGTCCTGACGTTATACATTTTTCATGAACACTGAGCGGGAATTAGCGACGGATTGCTGCTGCATCTCGCTCCTCCTCGTGATCTGGGGGACGGGGGGGGGGGGGGGCGGGAGTGAGAGGAGAGGGGGAAGAGAGGAGGATGAAGGGAGAGGTGCCCTTATGGGTGGCTGGTGCGGCTCCATTGTACCTGCAGGGTACTCAGGTTGTTCTCTCTCTCTCCCTCTCTCTCTCTCTCTCTCTCTCTCTTTGATTGAAATGTTAGTATTCTTAGTGTACTAAGGGCTACTAGAATCCAGGCCTGTGCTGCTGGCTGCCTATACAGGGAGTTGAGGATTGGAGCCGAGAAGGTATGGAGGTTGAAGGACTGGGGGCTATACGCGTATGGCAGGGGTGTAGGGGAGATGTTTTGGTAACCCGAGGCGAGGCCTCTGAGTTTGATCTCTAGCCCCTTCCCCACAGAGAGCCCGCCCCACAGTGGCCCCCCAGTGGCTGTGCAGCTGCGGCCCCTGTCATTCACCAGGCAGTGCATTGTGGGAGTTTGAATACAGCTCACCAGATAGAAACACAATTAGAGGTGTTTTCTCTCTCAGACACACTAAAGACTGGGTTGTTGCAGGGGAAAGTGACTGGTAATGTTTTGGGTTCTGTGTCGAGGGGAGTGTCAAGGAGTGCTGAACACACTCTCAAACACCCAGATTTGGACTTCTTGATGCTTTTCTCACAGTTGACTAATTATAGTACTTTCTCAGCAGTTTCCCACAATGCTCTCTGTGCAGGAGTTGATTCTGTAACATGTCAAAACACACTCACTAGTGCTGAGCGATAAACTGACATTTCTGATGTCGGTTCAATTATTTGTTTTCCATTTAGTTGCGCAATTTTGTCAGACAGCATGAGAATGACTTGGAATTAAATCATAGTCATCAAATAAAACAAATATACACAATATCTGAAATATTTTATTAAAGTAATGTGAATAAATGATGGTTAATAAGTGATAAGCAGTGGTCACTACCATAATGGGACTTTGTGTTGTTACAGCGTTCAAACCACATAATGCATAATGCATTTAATGCTCATTTGTTTTTATCTAAACCAAAATTAAACCGAAATCAAATCGAACCGAAACCAAACTGACCTCAAAAATCCCTAATCGATCAGCACTAACACACACACACACACACACCACCGGCAGCGTTACTGTATAGTCTCACTGCTCTTCCTAGTGTGCAACAATAAATCATATGGTGAGCGCTGGAACAATACAAGCTTTAGAAAACAGCATGTTTAAATATTTTAAGAAGCATTATCCTCTAACCATGACTGGCGGCGCCCGCAGCCTCTGAGGCTGCACCGCATGCACTCCGCAGGCACACCGTACGGCCTGCTGGGACGGCCACCACACCTGCAAGGCATGTCTCTCGTAACGACCTCTCACACACACACACACCTCACACACATACAAGCAAATGGAAGGGTGTACTGTAGCTGTGTGGTGCTTTAAAAAGCTTTAACCTTAAAGGGATTTCTTAAATTTTTTTAACTTCATATTCATCATCTCCAGCACCATCCCAACATCAACATTTGTGAAAATGGCGCATTTCTATGTTTTGTATTAAAAAAGATAGTGTTTCCAATGACATCATCATTTATTAGGCAGTGAATAAGCAATTAGTAGACAATGCCTCCTCATAATTGGTTAAAATCACACGATGCACACCGATGATGTCATTGGAACACTTATCTTCCTCTGTCTTTTTTTTACTACAAAACATAGAAACGGCACCATTTTCACATGTTATTGTTGGGAAGGTGCTGGAGACGAAGTTGAACTGTTTTGAAATGTCCATTTAATACAGCCTACTCCTGTGTCCTCAGTATTTACTAGTGTCTATAGGGCTGCCAAATGCTTTTCTCTGGTGCTTTTAATTACCCTCAGTCTCAGTTTCCATGTAGGTGATGTTGTGAAAGGATGTCTGTAAAGAGGTCAATTAAAACAGACGTATCTGCTGTCACCACGACACACACTGACACTGAGGGGGACAGGGACTGTCACCATGACACACACTGACACTGAGGGGGACAGGGACTGTCACCATGACACACACTGACACTGAGGGGGACAGGGACTGTCACCACGACACACACTGACACTGAGGGGGACAGGGACTGTCACCACGACACACACTGACACTGAGGGGGACAGGGACTCAGCAGCATGGAGTTTGCGACTCAGAGCTGTTCCTTCACAGCCTCCCCTGACCTTCGGAGTGTGACCGTATCCAGCCAGCTCTGGTTAGGCAGCCACCCAAGCATAGGGTTCTGTCCATGCCCTGGCATTTCTTTTCTCGCCTTGTCTCCCCCCACCTCCCCTCCCCTATCCTCCCCTCCACTCTCCTCTCCTCCCCTCCCCTCTGACCCCAATATCATCCAGACAGGGTCTATAAGGGAAGAATGGTTCTGACTCTGTTATTATGGCTCCTGTCAATCTGTCTATAAACCCTCTCAAACACTGCCTTATATCTGGGTGCTGATTGACGTGGAGATTGGATGTGGTGTAGTCTCACACACACACACACACACACACACACACACACACACACACACACACACACACACACACACACACACACACACACACACACACACACACACACACACACACACACACACACACACACAAACACACCACCGGCAGTGTAACAATGTTTTCATGCTGTTTTACCCACTTCATATGTATATACTGTGTCCTAGTCATGGCTCTTCCTATATAGCTATTGCTGTACACTCCTTTTCTATTCATATACTTACCATACTGTCTCTACACATCATTAAATGTACATTTCATGTATATACAGTGAGCTCCAAAAGCATTGGGACAGTGACACATTTTTGGTGGTTTTGGCTCTGTACTCCAGTACTTTGGATTTGAAATGAAACTATGACTATGAGGTTAAAGTGCAGACTGTCAGCTTTAAATTTGAGGGTGTTGTCATACATATCGGGTTTACCGTTTAGATATTACAGCACTTTTTGTACATAGTCCCCCCATTTTAGGGGACCAAAAGTATTGGGACAAATACACTCATATGTACAGTATATTAAAGTAGTCAAACGTTTAGTATTTGCTCCCATATTTCTAGCACGCAATGACTACATCAAGCTTGTGACTCTATAAACTTGTTGGCTGCATTTACTGTTTGTTTTGGTTGTGTTTCAGATTATTTTGTGCCCAAAGAAATGAATGGTAAGTAATGTATTGTGTCGTTTTGGGGGGAGGATGAGCCATTCTCGCTGATGGAAATCACCTGTGAGCTCCATGTATCAGCGGAATGCCAGCTGGCCGATACAATTTGATTTGGGCCAGATTACAGCTGTTTTGCTGGCTGCTATATATACGTAGCAGGCAGCTTTATAGGCAATAAATATGTGTGTGTGTGTGTACGTGCGTGCGTGCGTATGTGTGTGTATGTGTAAAGTGTGTGTGTGAGTGAGCAGCCGTCGTATGTGAACGAGAACGTGACCTACCGCTTGCATGTAAATATCAGTATGGGAAGAAATGACATTCGCGATCTTTCCCTATGTGCGAGCGTAGCCAATGACATTACACCTTATTGACAGCTAGATTGAACCAACCAATTAGAATACATAAACATTGAAGTGGTAAGCTAGCCAACCCTGTTACATTCAGATTGGTTTAATTGTTTTTGTTTCACTACAAAGCCTGGTCCAAGGAACGTGAATATGTGCAGCTTCAGTCACACCCAGACTGAGTGGTGTTAAAATCCACCGTTGGCCACAGTACAACATGGAAGTGAATGGCCATTATCTAACAGCCAAGACGCGTGGCTCACTCTGTTACACTAATGGATGACACATCCTCTCTGAGAGAAGGAGGAGGGGAGGAGAGGGGGGAGGAGCGGGGGGAGGCTACAGGAGAGGATTGCAAAGTCAGGAGGAGAGCGGAAGGACAGGGGAGGAGAGCAGGAGATGGGGAGGAGGAAAGGTTAGGAAGAGGGATGGAAGGAGGGTAGAGAGGTGTTTTTTGGCTCAGGGCCATGGATGACACCTGTTGTTCAGAGGCAGAGAGTTCACATAGTTTGACTTGATTTGATTTATTAGGATCCCCATTAGCCGACGCCAATGGCGACAGATAGTTTTATTGAGGTCTGACACATATCGAAAAAGACAGTACAGACAAAAGACTTTATAATGTACATACAGTTAAAAACATGAACCTGTAGTTGTGCGTGTGCGTTTGCATCTATCAGTTACACATACGTCAGTACATACACACAAAAAGTAGGTCACATGGGGGGAGAGGCGTTGTGCCGTGAGGCGTTGTTTTATTTGTTTTTTTTAAACCAGGTTTGCTGTTCACTGTTCATTTCATATTTGGGGCTTTGAAATGATTCCCAATATATTAGATTGTCTTTGCTCCTCTGTCAGTTTTCACTTTCTGGCCGAGCTTCAATTTCTATTACTTGTTGGTCTTGCTGTCTGTCCTTCAGTAAAGTGACCGTCTATTCAATCAGGGGACAGGCCATGGACAAAACAACCAATGATGTGTGAGTGAAACGTCCTCTCCCAGGTGACTTTGGGAGGTTAATACCCAGACACAGACTCTGCCTTGCTCTACTGTCTCCTGTAGTTTACCCATCGCTTCAATCACAGACACTTCTCTGTCTGTCTGAAGAGAGAAAAAGAGAGAGAGATAGAGGGTGGGGATGGGGGGTGGATAGAGAAAGTGGGGGGGGAGTGAGAGGGGGTAGAGAGAGAGAGAGAGAGAGAGAGTGATGGGGGGGAGGGGCACTGGCCTGGCTTTGATAAAATCTATGTTCTATACTAGTCTTTCATTTCAGTCTCTTTTTTCCTCACACAGTTTCTCTCTCTGCTCTCTTTCTCCGCTGTCCTTTCTTCCACTTCCTGTGTTCTTTTTCAGCCTGTCTCTTCTTCCTTCCTTCCATCTCTCTCTCTCTCTCTCTCTCTCTCTCTCTCTCTCTCTCTCTCTCTCTCTCTCTCTCTCTGTTTCCTTCTCTCCCCCCTTTTCATTAGTCCAGTGTTATAAGTCAGACTGTGACAGTTGTTACAAGGCAGTCTGTGCCAGTATAATACAGTAGCTTTGTTCTCCAGACTGCCAGAGCCACAAATAGGGCCCCCTTTCACCGTGGCAACAGGTCCTGAGAAGCCTGTGCCCATCTGCCTTTGATAAAGCCTCTCAACAGCTGAGCCCGGCAGTGTTTCCTCTCCCCTCCCTCCCTGTGTGTGAGTGCGTGTGTTTCCTGTGTGTTCTCATTGTCTCCTGTACCCTGGGGCTGTGGTTGTTAATCCAATAGAAGAAGCTTGTCTCCTCCTCCAATAGGAGAAGCTTGTCTCCTCCTCTGACACCTCCCCTCAGTCTTCCTCTATTCCATCCAGAGAAGGAAGCACATTTGCATTGTATTACTACTTTAGCTTGCATCATCACATCTGTCTCCACGACAACCGTACATAGCGCACCCCATGATCACATTTAATCTGCTGGCCCAGTCATGCTGCACTGTCAAGGGTTGACCTGGTTAACTTTGCATATTTATTTAACGTTATATTTGTTTAATAATGCATAGCGTGAGAGCGGGTGTGGCGGTGTCAGTGGGTGTGCAGGGCTCAACGGGAGGCCCAGGCACAGAGACAGCCGGATCCAGAGCTCTCTCAACCCTCCCTCCCACCTCCAGCAGAAACCTAGTTAACTCAGTAAATACCATGCTCGTGTGTGTTTTTGTATTAAACGTGTCTATATCTGTGTGTGTTTTGTCATCTTATTGTGATTCCTACTCTCCCTCTATGTGTGTCAGATGGGAGTGGTGTGTTTTTATGTTCCCGCTCTTGAAAGCAGTTAGAGGAGCAGCAGCGGAAGTCAACAGGGCTCAGAGTGAAGCTCCACCGCTGCCTCTAAACACACACACACGCACACGCACGCACGCACACACACACACTCACACAAACAAACACACACACACACACACATTACTCTGGCACTTTAGACCATTCACACAAAGTGGTGGCTTTTAGAAAAAAAGGTAGGAATTGAACAGTTAGAGCCACTTGTTTGGCTGGATAATTCCTGAGTATCACAGGCCTCCGGTAAAGCCCTCATCTTGGACCCCGGTGTGTTGAGTAGTGAATGTGTAAATACTGATACCACATATTGTGGGAGGAAGAAGCCTTGAGAGGAACCAGACCCTAGAGGGGAAGCCTATCCACTTCAGAGTTACAGATGATGTACGGATGTCTCTAACTATTCCACTTCATCTTCCTTTAACCGCCCATCCCCCCCCCCCCCCCCCCTATATCCCACCTCCCACAAATCCCCACCGTCTGACAGAAGCAGCAGAACAAACAAATGGCTTTAAAGCTTCTGCATTATTAGGATATGTTAATGTATGGTGTTCAAAGATACAGTGTGAGCGAGGGGTAATTTCGAAGCAGGCTGTGATAGCGGAGAGAGCGAGAGCGGAGCAGGGACTGAAGGCAGGGAGCAGAGGCAGGCAGCGCAGGGCTAATGGCACCCAGACTGCTCCTCTAAGGCAGCACATCCATTACAGCGCACATTATTGCCACATAATGGCTTATTTGTTGTCTGGAAAAATTGCCAAGGCGTCTGGATGAAAGAGGAGAGAGAGAGTGACAAAGAGAGAGAGAGAGAGAGAGACGGCGAAACCGGGAGGATGAATTCAGCGCCTTGGATGAGCTCAGATCATTTGGAATTGAGTTGCACAGGTTATGAATAGTTTCTTATCAAGTTGTTTTTTCTTTCACTCCCGCAGGCCGTAGTTAGTTTAGATGTCATGAGGACATCTTTAATGACAGGGGGAAGGTGTCTCTCTCAGATATCTGTCATATGGTGTGATTGGAGGGTTGGATAAGTGTTATCCATGTTTACAGTTATGTTAGTTCTCAAACTGCAGTGGGGAGTTGGTGGAGATGGGCGTAGGAGTCGCTGAGCTTTCAGAACAACCCGGGCACGTCCCTAGTCTGGCCCTGTCTGATGCACGCTCGGCATTGTGGGTGGTCTGCCCTTCCTCTGCACTGTCCCTAATTATCTGGAGAGGAAAGACAGACTGGCAACGAAATCTAATGACACACACACACACACACACACACACACGCACACACACCACACACACACAGACACACCACACACACAGACACACACACACACACACACACACACGCACACACAGGCCGGAACTATTAGATAGATTCTATTAAATTACTAAAGTATAATTCTGTGGTTGTAACTTTCACACAGAGGAGTTTAGCCAAGCTTCTCCCCCTGCAGGTTGATGTTTATTGCAATGAATCTTGTCCTGTAGGCACAGCTGAGCAATTTCCACAAGATCTGCCAGCTGCAAAGGCAAAATTTACTATATATTGTAAAAATATATGAAAACAAAAATTCACTTTTTCATTTAAGGTTAGGGTTAAGCATAAGGTTAGCACTTTGGTTAAGGTTAGGGTTAAGGTTAGGTTTTCAAATCAGATTGACTACCCTGCAGAGCTGCCTCCAGTGCACGAGTCATCCCAATAAATGCCATCCTTCCTCCCCCTCAGAGTTCAACTTCATTCCAGTGTTACAGTGCATCATTGTATTCTCTCTCTCCATCCCGCAATGTGACTGCCTCTTGTTTACACTTTCATTTTAGGAATTTAGCAGACACTCTTATCCAGAGCGACTTACAGTTAGTACAGTTTCTGTGGCCTGTAGACTCCTACGTACTCATATGCGTATCTCACAAACACACAGACAGAAGTATAGAGAATGTGGCTCACAATAGTCCTTTATATACGGTACCTATATAGAAGCATGGATTTACATACAGTTGAAGTCGGAAGTTTACACACACTTAGGTTGAAGACATTAAAAATCATTTTTTAACCACTCCACAGATTTCATGTTAACAAACTATAGTTTTGGCAAGTCGGTTAGGACATCTACTTTGTGCATGACACAAGTAATTCTTCCAACAATTGTTCACAGACAGATTATATCACTTATAATTCACTATATCACAATTCCAGTGGGTCAGAAATTTACATTCAATAAGTTGACTGTGCCTTTAAACAGCTTGGAAGCTTCTGATAGCTGGCTTTAGAAGCTTCTGATAGGCTAATTGACATAATTTTAGTCAATTGGAGGTGTACCTATGGATGTATTTCAAGGCCTACCTTCAAACTCACTGCCTCTTTGCTCGACATCATGGGAAAATGAAAAGAAATCAGCCAAGACCTCAGAAGAAAAAAGTAGACCTCCACGAGTCTGGATCATTCTTGGGAGCAATTTCCAAATGCCTGAAGGTACCACGTTCATCTGTACAAACAATAGTACGCAAGTATAAACACCATGGGACCACGCAGCCGTCATACCACTCAGGAAGGAGACGCGTTCTGTCTCCTAGAGATTAATGTACTTTGGTGCGAAAAGTGCGAATCAATCCCAGAACAACAGCAAAGGATCTTGTGAAGATGCTGGAGGAAACAGGTACAAAAGTATCTATATCCACAGTAAAACAAGTCATATATTGACATAACCTGAAAGGCCGCTCAGCAAGGAAGAAGCAACTGCTCAAAAACCGCCTTAAAAAAGCCAGACTACAAAATTCACCCAACTTATTGTGGGAAGCTTGTGGAAGGCTACCCAAGACGTTTGACCCAAGTTAAACAATTTAAAGGCAATGCTACCAAATACTAATTGAGTGTATGTAAACTTCTGACCCACTGGGAATGTGATGAAAGAAATAAAAGCTGAAATAAATTCTTAAAATAAAGTGGTGATCCTAACTGACCTAAAACAGGGAATTTTTACTAGGATTAAATGTCAGGAATCGTGAAAAACTGAGTTTAAATGTATTTGGCTAATGTGTATGTAAACTTCCGACTTCAACTCTAAGCCAGAGTACACTCTTCGATGTAAAGGAGCCTGGAAGAACCTTTTGCGGTACAAATAAATTCCACACAGTGGGAACCTTTTTGTGACGGGAGGTGTTCAGTTTGGAACCTTTTTAATCATATATTGTAGAGGTGGCAGCCTATTAGAAAATTGGAGGTGCAAATTAAAATCTTTCTTGAATATTTATGCATATTGCATATTCAAATACTGTATAATATTAATAATATTAATTTCTGATTACATATAGTAATAAAGTGATAACTATTCCAACGTTGGGATTTGCAAAGGCTCTTTAGGAACTCATACAGTTTTGTAAGCCTCATTGAAGCTACAAATATGTCAATGTTCAACCTTAACATGCGATAACAATACAACAGAACAGATGAACAGGAATGACATTTACACCCATTGACTAGCAATGGTTCCTTGAGGACCTCCATGGATTCCTTGAGCATCTCCAGTGTTCCTCAAGTCACCACTAATTCTAAGAGTGTATAGAAGACACTTGATTAAACAGCGTACAGGAACTCTCTCAGGCTTACACTGAAATTGGTAGAGACAGAGTTGGGGTAAGATGGGGTGTCTGGTGTGTGTGTGTGTGTGTGTGTGTGTAGCGTCGGTCGGTCGGGGAGTAGTTCTAAAAGCATGTGGTTACTTGCGAGAGTAGCGTGGGTGTGTGTTGGGGGGATAAATGATGTGGAAATCTAATTCACCTTCAAGTCTCCTTATTTTTTCACGTTTTGCCTTCCTCCTTCCTGCTGGCTTTGAACGCGCTGCCTTGCCGACTTCAAAGGCAAGCATCACTCCCTGCGAGTCTGTGTGGATGTGAGTGAGCTTGTGTGTGTGCACACGCACTGTGAATGAGGAACGGCGGAGGGGTTTAGATGAGAGGGGACGTCTCTCCACTCCTCTAATGCTACACTCTGTTCATCAAAGGTAGACGGGTAGAGGAGTCCACGTCCTTCCTTCCCTACCTCACTCCTTCTCTTCCCAATTAAAACTATGCGGGCTGGAGATCATGTGTCTGTGTGTGGGATGGTTGTGGTTGGTTCAGGTAGAAGGTGTTTGGGTGTTGATTGACAGTCTTGACACCCCCGGTCAGTGTGAGGTGAAGGGGACATGTCTCTCTGAGTTGGCCATAGAAGCCCTGGTCACAGTATGCTGACGTTGAAACCCCTTAAAGGTCTCAGGGACATGCAATCAGACTGGAGGCCTGGAAGAGACAGAGAATGTATAGATGGAGGGATAGAGAAAAAGAGAGAGAGAGTGCTTTTTCTTTCCGTTCTCATCCTGAGAGGCCGGATTAGGGCGCAGTAAATGTCACCTTGTTTTTCTCCTCCGTTCTCCCCTGTTTCCTTCCTTCGCTCTCTACCAAACGATCTCTACTCCCTGGCAACTTCATTTCACAGCGCTCTGGAAAGGTGTTTATGTGTGGGGCAGAATCCATTTCTCCTCTCCTCTCAGAAATATTACATTTATATTAGTATTCAGACCCTTTACTCAGTACTTTGTTGAAGCATCTTTGGCAGAGATTACAGCCTCAAATCTTTTTGGGTATGACGCTACAAGCTTGGCACACCTGTATTTGGGGAGTTTCTCCCATTCTTCACTTCAGATCCTCTCAAGCTCTGTCAGGTTGAATGGGGAGCGACGCTGCACAGCTATTTTCAGGTCTCTACAGAGATGTTTGATCGCGTTCAAGTCCGGGCTCTGGCTGGGCCACTCAAGGACATTCAGAAACTTATCCCGAAGCCACTCCTGCGTTGTCTTGGCTGTGTGCTTAGGGTCGTTGTACTGTTGGAAGGTGAACGTTCTCCCCAGTCTAAGGTCCTGAGCACTCTAGAGCAGGTTTTCATCAAGGATCTCTCTGCCACAACCATGCATCACCGTAGGGATTGTGCCAGGCTTCCCCCAGACGTGACACTTGGCATTCAGGCCAAAGAGTTCAATCGGTTTCATCAGACCAGAGAATCTTGTTTCTCATGGTCTGAGAGTCTTTAGGTGCCATTTGGCAAACTGATGAGTAGCTTTAGTCTGGCCACTCTACCATAAATGCCTGATTGGTGGAGTGCTGCAGAGATGGTTGTCCTTCTGGAAGGTTCTCCCATCTCCACAGAGGAACTCTAGAGCTCTGTCAGAGTGACCATCAGGTTCTTGATCACCTCCCTGACCAAGTCCCTTCTCCCCGATTGATCAGTTTGGTCAGGCGGCCAGCTCTAGGAAGAGTCTTGGTGGTTCTAAACTTCTTCCATTTAAGAATGATTGAGACCACTGTGTTCTTGGGGACCTTCAATGCTGCAGAAATGTTTTGGTACCCTCGACACAATCCTGTCTCGGAGGTCTACGGACAATTCCTTCGACCTCAAGGCTTGGTTTTTGCTCTGACATGCACTATCAACTGTGGGACCTTATATAGACAGATGTGTGCCTTTCGAAATCATGTCCAGTCAAATGAATTTACCACAAGTGGACTCCAATCAAGTTGTAGAAACATCTCAAGGATGATCAATGGAAACAGGATGCACCTGAGCTCAATTTTGAATTCTGGGTCTGAATACTTATGTAAATAAGGTATTTCAGATTTTATTTTTAATAAATGTGCTACATTTTCTAAAAACCTGTTTTCGCATTGTCATTATGGGGTTATTGTGTGTAGTAATTATTTTAATACGTTTTTGAATAAGGCTGTAACGTAACAAAATGTGGAAAAAGTCAAGGGGTCTGAATACTTGCACTATATGATGGTAATAGACAGAATGGACTACATGTACCGTAGCTTTCATTAAGTCTGAGCATCCAAGATGGCGTAACAGTGCAGACGTGTATTTTGTTTTGTCCCGTCTCGTCTCGTGTAAATAGTTTGTAATTTGTCTTTCCATACATTTGTATTTGTTCCCGATTTACCCCTCCTGCAAGCCACCTACCCAACGTGAAACGGGTCAAATATCGGGTCAAATATCCGTGTTTTTGCACTATTTAACCGAACCGCAGTCAAAAGTTAGCCTGCTAGCTAGCTTGCTAACCAGCCATCGCTAACCACTGCTAGTGGTCATCACCACCGCTCTTGGTTGTTCAGCCAGCTTTCAATTCGGACAATATTGGCCAGTCTGCTCAGCGCGCTACCAATCCAACGCTTATCGGACTGCGTTCCCTTCCACTTCACCGGATTTCCACTGAAAGTACCGGACCGCCACACCGGATCATCACAGCTAGCTAGCTGCATTCGACTGACCGACGTTTATAGCTAAGCTCCATTGTGTACATGCTTCCAATGCTAGCGTGAGCTAGGATCATCTCCCGGACAGCCGACGTGTGCTAGCTACTCTCCCGGGCTCCAGTACCTTATCAACCTACCTGGACCTTTCTACTGTCGACACGGAGCCCCACCGAGCCACCGTGACTGGTCTGCCGACGTAATTGTCCGACGTGGTATCAACAGGGTTCTCCTCTGCTACGTCGCTGAAGATTCATCTGCTAGCCCCGGACTGCTAACACTCTGAACGCCGTGCCATTGAACTGATCCCCCGGCTCACCACTTTGCTTTTTCATCGGATCCTACGATTGTTCAGCTCCACAGCTGATGCCTGCAGGACTGTTTGGTTTTATGGTATTTATTTCTGTTTAACTACCAGGCCTCAGGTCCTGTGTGTAGTACATCACTTTTTTCTAACTGACCCCCTTTGTCCATTCATCGCCATTACCCGTCGTTGTCTTAGCCCTCTTAATTAACTGTCATTTTATTTATTTTATGTTCTGCCCCTTTCTTATTTCAATATGCCTTGTCTGTTGTTGTTTAGGTTAGCTATTATTGTTTTATTTCATTGTAGAGCCCCCAGTCCTGCTCAACTGGGATCTGATAGCTTTTTTGTCCCTCCCCCCACACATGCGGAGACCTCACCTGGCTTAACTGGTGTCTCCAGAGATGCAACCTCTCTCTTTATTACCCAACGCCTAGGTTTACCTCCACTGAACTCACACCCTTCTATATCCTTGACTATAAATTATGCCCTGAATCTATTCCACCACGCCCATAAATCTGCTCCTTTTATTCTATGTACCCAACGTACTAGACGTCCAGTTCTTAAAGTCCTTAGTCGAATACTAATTCTATTACTCCTCTGTTCCTCTGGTGATGTAGAGGTAAACCCAGGTCCTGTAGCCCCCAGTACTACACCTATTCCCCAGGCGCTCTCATTTGTTGATTTCTGTAACCGTAAAAGCCTTGGTTTCATGCATGTTAACATTAGAAGCCTCCTCCCTAAGTTTGATTTATTCACAGCATTAGCACACTCCGCCAACCCGGATGTCCTAGCTGTGTCTGAATCCTGGCTTAGGAAGGCCACCAAAAATTCGGAAATTTCCATCCCAAACTACAACATTTCCCGCCAAGATAGAACTGCCAAAGGAGGTGGAGTTGCAATCTATTGCAGAGATAACCTGCAGAGCTCTGTCGTACTGTCCAGGTCTGTGCCCAAACAGTTTGAGCTTCTACTTTTAAAAATCCACCTATCCAGAAATAAGTCTCTCACTGTTGCCGCCTGTTACAGACCCCCCTCAGCCCCCAGCTGTGCCCTGGACTCCATATGTGAATTGATTGCCCCCCATCTATCTTCAGAGTTTGTACTTTTAGGTGACTTAAACTGGGATATGCTTAACACCCCGGCTGTCTTTCAATCTAAGATAGATGCCCTCAATCTTACACAAATTATCAAGGAACCCACCAGGTACAACCCAAAATCCGTATACATGGGTACCATTATTGATATCATCCTGACTAACTTGCCCTCCAAATACACCTCCTCTGTTTTCAACCAGGATCTCAGCGATCACTGCCTCATCGCCTGCGTTCGTAATGGGTCAGCGGTCAAACGACCACCCCTTATCACTGTCAAACGCTCCCTAAAACACTTTTGCGAGCAGGCCTTTCTATTCGATCTGGCCCAGGTATCCTGGAAGGATATTGACCTCATCCCATCAGTAGAGGACGCCTGGCTGTTCTTTAAAAGTGCTTTCCTCACCATCCTAAATAAGCATGCCCCTTTCAAAAAACGTAGAACTAAGAATAGATATAGCCCTTGGTTCACCCCAGACTTGACAGCATTAGACCAACACAAAAACATCCTGTGGCGCACTGCATTAGCATCGAATAGCCCCCGCGATATGCAGCTATTCAGGGAAGTCAGGAACAAGTACACACAGTCAGTTAGAAAAGCAAAGGCCAGCTTTTTCAAACAGAAATTTGCTTCCTGTAGTACTAACTCCAAAAAGTTCTGGGACACTGTAAAGTCCATGGAGAATAAGAGCACCTCCTCCCAGTTGCCCACTGCACTGAGGCTCGGAAACACTGTTACCACCGATAAATCCACGATTATTGAAAATTTCAATAAGCATTTTGCTACGGCTGGCCATGCTTTCAATCTGACTACCCCTACCCCGGTCAACAGCTCTGCACCCCCGGCAGCTACTTGCCCAAGCCCCCCCCGCTTCTCCTTCACCCAAATCCTGACAGCTGATGTTCTGAAAGAGCTGCTAAGTCTGGACCCCTACAAATCTGCTGGGCTAGATAATCTGGACCCTCTCTTTCTGAAATTATCAGCCAAAATTGTTGCAACACCTATCACTAGTTTGTTCAACCTCTCTTTCGTATCGTCTGAGATCCCTAGAGATTGGAAAGCTGCCGCGGTCATCCCCCTCTTCAAAGGAGGAGACACTCTAGACCCAAACTGTTATAGACCAATATCCATCCTGCCCTGCCTTTCTAAAGTTTTCGAAAGCCAAGTTAACAAACAGATAACTGACCACTTCGAATCCCACCGTACCTTCTCTGCTATGCAATCTGGTTTCCGAGCTGGTCATGGGTGCACCTCAGCTACGCTCAAGGTACTGAACGATATCATAACCGCCATCGATAAAAGACAGTACTGTGCAGCCGTTTTCATCGACCTGGCCAAGGCTTTCGACTCTGTCAATCACCGCATTCTTATTGGCAGACTCAACAGCCTTGGTTTCTCAAGTGAGTGCCTTGCCTGGTTCTCTAACTACTTTGCAGACAGAGTTCAGTGTGTCAAATCGGAGGGCCTATTGTCCGATCCTCTGGCAGTCTCTATGGGGGTGCCACAGGGTTCAATTCTTGGGCCAACCCTTTTCTCTATATACATCAACGATGTCGCTCTCGCTGCTGGTGACTCTCTGATCCATCTCTACGCAGATGACACCATTCTGTATACATCTGGCCCCTCTTTGGATACTGTGTTTACTAACCTTCAATCAAGCTTCAATGCCATACAACACTCCTTCCGTGGCCTACAACTGCTCTTAAACGCTAGTAAAACTAAGTGCATGCTTTTCTATCGAACGATGCCAGCACCCGCCCACCGGACTATCATCACTACTCTCGACGGATCCGAATTAGAATACGTGGACACCTACAAATACCTAGGCATCTGGTTAGACTATAAACTCAACTTCCAGACTCACATCAACCATCTCCAATCCAAAATTAAATCCAGAATTGGCTTCCTATTTCGCAACAGAGCCTCCTTCACTCATGCTGCCAAACATGCCCTTGTAAAACTGACTATCCTACCGATCCTTGATTTCGGCGATGTCATTTACAAACTAGCCTCCAACACTCTACTTAGTAAATTGGACGTAGTCTATCATAGTGCCATCCGTTTTGTCACCAAAGCCCCTTACACTACCCACCACTGCGACCTGTATGCTCTCGTTGGCTGGCCATCACTATATATTCGTCGCCAAACCCACTGGCTCCAGGTCATCTATAAGTCTTTATTAGGTAAATCCCCGCCCTATCTCAGCTCACTGGTCACCATAGCAACACCCACCCGTAGCATGCGCTCCAGCAGGTATATCTCTCTGGTCACCCCCAAAGCCAACACCTCCTTTGGCCGCCATTCCTTCCAGTTCGCTGCTGCCAATGACTGGAACGAATTGCAAAAATCATTGAAGCTAGAGGTTCCTATCTCCCTCAATAACTTTAAGCATCAGCTGTCAAAGCTGCTTATCGATCACTGCACCTGTATATAGCCCTTCTGTAAATAGCCCACACTACTACCTCATCCCCATATTTATTTTTGTTTATTTTCTCACTAATCTTGCACTCCAGTATCTCTATTTGCACATCATAATTTGCACATCCTTCATTCCTGTGTTAATGATGATAATTCTGTAATTTATTTCTACTCTATAGTCTATTTATTGTCCTACCTCCCAACCTTACTGCATTTTTGCACTACATTTTGCACTCTGTTTATAGATTTTCTATTGTGTTTTTGACTGTTTGTTTAATGTGTAACTCTGTGTTGTTTTTTTTGTCGCACTGCTTTGCTTTGTCTTGGCCAGGTCGCAGTTGCAAATGAGAACTTGTTCTCAACTGACCTACCTGGTTAAATAAAGGTGAAATAAAAAAAAATAAAAAATAAAATAAAAAGTGTGTAATAAGAGCGTGGTATAACTTGATGTACTGGTGTACTGTTGCAGGTGTGTTACAAGTTAGTTTGCTCTAAGTTACTGTGCTGTAAATTACTGTGTGTTATAAGTTCTCTGTTGAAAATATTTTCTAAGTTATGTTATTCTAATGAAAGTGGGCCAGTGTGAGATTGAGTGGTGGTTATGCGCCCGGTGAAAAGGTGTTCATAATTCCTCAGTGTCTCGCCGCCCACGATACCACCACCATTTTTCTTTTATCACAGCTTGAAACCTCAGTCAAATCAGCCAGGAATACAATTAAAACGACATGGTCTGGGTGGTAAGGTATCATGCATTTTATGCACACACACACACACGCGCGCACACTCGCACATGCACACGCACATGCACACACACACTTCACATGCACATTCGCACACACACACACACATATACATATACACACACACACTGGGGAACAGGGAGTGGATGAGGCTGGAGTTGAGAGGTCACTTATTTCTTTCTTAACTGCACTGGGTGTTCATCGGTCTCTATCCCTCTACAGTGCTTCTAACAATCTGTGCTGTTACAGTTTTTTACAATCGCTACGACCCATTTCTCAATACTTAGGTCACTTTTTCAAAACTCTTCACACAGTTCTCCTAACCAACTTTCAGCTTGGCACAGTAGTTAATTTCACATCCCAAACTACCAAAACACTTCATACATGTCTCAAATCAACTCATTCTCCCATAACACTAGCAAAGGTTGTCACCCAACAAGCACACTTTTTCACTCATAAAACAATGACGTAAACAACAGGTAGCATTACACAATGTTTTCTTTTGTAAAATGTCTTTACAAAACAAGAATGACACCTCTCTACTGTTTAGAATTCACTGCAGTATGTTACAGGAATGAATCAGACATGATGCAATATGCTTCAATATGTTTATGTCATTTTTGCATTGAGTGATTCCAAAATACAAGAATTTGTATATACACCATCTACCGATACAGATACAGTAGCAATGCTAGTCAACCCCGTCTTCTGCATTTGGGCCACAGGTTCTCATCCACATCACGTCTTATGTAATCTTGGGCAATACACCTAGGAAATAATATTTTGGCATGCCTGGTCCATCCCTGGCAATCTCCTGCAGATATGTCCTGGCATCCAGCATTCATTGCGTCCAGGAGGGACATTTGATCATGTGGATGGTGGTCATAAACCTTCCACCTCCATGAGGAAAATAATTATTCTATGGGGTTGAGGAATGGAGAGTAAGGTGGGAGGAAAAGTGACACTATCCTGGGATGGGCTGCAAACCACTCTGTGACTGCACTGGAGTGGTGAAATGCCACATTGTCCCATACATTTACAAACGTTAACCCTTCCGTAGAGGTCATCCAGGAATTAAATGAGACACTGTGTTGTATGGCCCAATTAGCGGTTTGTGTAACAGCAATCCATCAGAGGATATTGCTGCACACATTGTGATGTTGGCACCCCTCTGGCCCGAGACATCCACTGTGGCTCTTTTCCCAGTCCCATTCCTTCCTCGCCGCCGTGTTTTGGCCAAGTTGAAACCAGCCTCATCCACAAAGATGAATATGTGGGGGTTTTGCATGGCTTCAATCTCCATGACTATCTAAAATAAATCCACAAGGCAACATAAGAGTTAGGCTATTATGGTAGTTAACATTATACTGAAAAACATGCCATTGTGTGCCTCTGTCCTGTTTGGTTTTGTTCAAAACCAGTTCTGTATTTTATAGTCATCTTACCTGGACATATTGGTTCCTGAGTTGCTTGACTCTCAGACCAGCCTCTCTCATTGATAGACCATGATTTATTACATGATCAATTATAGTAGCCCTAATCTCATCTGAGACTACAGCTCTTGATCTTCCTCTCAGTCTTCTTCCACCACGCATAAGTACTCCTCTCCCTCACCCTCTCCCTCTCCCAGCCACTCTTCTTCCTTTGTCATCCACTTCTCAATCTCTGGCTGGGTCCATGTTTACATTACAGTACAGCATTATTCCTAAAATATCCCCTTTTGTATAGACGGTAATGAAATTGAAAGACATACACGTGGGTAGGTGTTCAGCTTCAATGGGAATCAGCTGTGGTTGGTCTAATTGTTCTGATAGTATTTCATTTTTTAGATTGGGAATATATTTCAATACGGTATTAATGTAGAAATGAAACAAATTGCTGTCTTATTAAATTGTTTGTTATGTCAGGATTTGAACTTAAGTTTAACAGTTTTGAAAAGAGTGTGAACATGTGCAAGTTTTGGTGGTGGTTGTGTCTGAGTGAGAAAAGAATTCATGAAATTTGAAAGATGTAGTCATTGAATGCATTTTATGCCAAAGCAATGAAAAGTTATCCACAGTTTAGCCCACATAGACTGCTGTTGTGCTCACTGTGTGAAGAGTTTCGAAAGTAAGTATTGAGAAATGTGTCTTAGCGATTGTAAAGAAAGAAAAAAAAACGATAATTCTATCTTTCTCCCTGGTAATCACTCTGTATCCTCCATTAGATTTTGTACTCTGTTTCTCTCTCTCCCCATGTGTAAAATATTATCTTCTTCACTCAACCTTCCTGTCTTTCCCTTCTCCTCCTCTGTCTCTCTCTCAATCCTTTTTCTGTCCTCTGTAACTGCTCTCTATCTCTGTCCCATCTCCTCAGGGAACCCTGCTTTCTTCCCGTCTCCTCTCCATATATCTCGCTCACTTCTTCCCTCCATGCCTCTCCCCTTTCCATATCTCTCTCCTCTTCCCTTCCTCTCCTTCCATGACTCAAGGAACCCTGCTCTCTCGCTCTCTCCTCGACATACCTCTCCCTCGAGCTATCTCTCCATCTCTCCTCCCTCTCTACTCTCTCTCCTGCCCAGGAGACTGTGTGTAAAGGTCATCCCTGCCTGACATTTTCAGAGGCCTTCTAGATTTTTTTCACTTCTTATTTTTCGTATTGGGCCCCTCATTCCCCCTTGTCCTTAACCCTCCTACCAGAGACCAGGGGCCACCTCCAACTCTGGGGGTCAACAAGCTCCAAATAGCTTTTTCTCCTCATCCCCTCACATCAGACATGACTGGCCTGTGGACCGACTGTGGAATATGAGAGGGAGGGATGGAGGGAGGAGGAGGAAAGGCGAGAGAGAGAGCAGGAGAAAGAGATGTAGACTTGACTGTAAACTACATTTGGAGGCGTCAGTCATCTCTCAGACCATTCACAGGCACAAGTATAGTGTGTGTTTATATTCTAAATAGTTACTGTGTGACTCAAAGCTTGTGTTTTCTGGCTGTGTGCTGGTCTGAGGGAGTTTAGAGAGAGAGAGAACTGAGAGAGCGAGAGAGAGGGAAAGAGAGAGAGAGAACAGAGAGGAAGCAATAAAGAGAGAGAGAACTCGGAGAGGGAAGAGATGGGGGGAGAAAGTGAGAGAACTGAACGAGAGAGAGAAAGAGATGCTCATTGTCCTGTTCCTCAGGCTTGCAGTTCCTTCCTGCTCCAAAAGAAGACGTCCTCACGAGAGGAGTTGTGGTGAATAAAATGTCCAAAATAAGTAGTATAAACAAACAACCATCTCTCTGATATGATAATGTTCCTGCACTCTTTTTGTTATTATGCTAATGTAGTGGACCGCATTAGTAATCACTTTCAACCCTTCAGCTAGAGGTAGAAAAAACTGGAAAACAAATGCTCTAAACATTACAGAGGTATGAGTGTGTGTGTGTGTGTGTGTGTGTGTGTGTGTGTGTGTGTGTGTGTGTGTGTGTGTGTGTGTGTGTGTGTGAGAGAGAGCATTCTGTGTTCCCTTCATCTCAACCACTAGGCTTTGGGCTAGAGAGAGATAGATAGCTACAGTAACCTAATGAGCCCCAAAGGTCCCAGATCAGCCTTTAACAATATGTCACAAGCTGCAGGGGGAGGTCAGAGGGCTCTCTGCTGATCCTGTTACATCCAGAGAGAGGATATGACCCCCCCCCGCCCCCCCAGTGATGGTCAGAGAGACAGATGGTGCTACAGTAGTCACCAGAATAACTAGTGCAGTGTTTCTCCTATTCTCCGGTCTATTACCCTAGGTGGGGCGGGTCTACTTCTGTGAACAACGACAGTGTTCTGTTTGAGCATGTCACGTCTCCTTTGTTATCCCATCTCTGAAGTGCACTCAGCAGACTGGCTCAGGTGACCCTGTGGTACGACACCAATTGTGTGTAAAGACACATCTACGTAAGAGAGAAAGTCATAGAGAGATGAGCGAGAGAGAGCGAGAGAGACTAGACAGAGGTGTGGGACTCCTAGGTGAGGTATAGGCAGGGTGTCAGGTCTCCACTGAGTAGGAAGTAAGCCATGCCTCCAAAGCACTCATCAATCATCAAGGATGACACTCACACACACACACACACACACACACACTTAAGCACACTCAAACAAGTGATTTTTTGAATGCGGTATAATGACAGTGTGAGGGCGTGTCATGTAGCAGTAAGGGCTAGGTGTGTGTGAGCACTAATTGAGTTGCATGTGGGGTCTTGAAGAGAGCGTCGGACGCGTCTTCGCCTCAGAGCAGAAACAACACGAGAGAGACGCCTAGGCACAGCTACACGTATACCTTCCACCTATATAGAGAGAAACCACACTGGACCACAATAACTGTATGGTTCTCAGTGAAGACATCACAACTCACTCACTGAATATGATAATGGCTCCCTCTTTTCATATGAGTGCTTTTTGTCAGGCCCCCTATTCACTTGCACTTATATTCTAATATATTCTAATATTCTCTCTTCTTTCTTCACCTTGTTCTAATAATTCAGCTTGTTTTCCCTGTGCTCACCTGAGTTCAAAACAAGGCCTCGGAGACCCATTTGTTTGCCCGTGTTTGGGTAAGACCTTGAGTTTTGGGATGTTTTCAAAGGCAGGTTGGTGAATTTGTATTTTTTGTAGCAGTGTCTTGAAATTGGAAGGTATTTTATGCATATGTATTTTTGTTTGACTGCATTTGTGTCATTGTGAGTGAGCAGTTCTCAAGTCAGCAGTACAGTGGAGAGGATATTCACACATCCTGCATTGTGCCTCGTACATGAGAGAGAGAACAGGCAAACAGTAATGCGCCATCCCACTATCCCACAACCACCCTAGGGTCCTGGACAAATTGGAAACAGCCTCTTCAGAGAGGGGGTTATAGGAGAGGAGAAGGTAAAGGGGGCAGTAGGGTTGTCCCATTTGTTTTAATCACAACAACACCACTCGAGGCTACCACTGCACAGCGAAAAGAGAATGATACCAAAAACAACTGTCTGGGATAGCCTGTGCTTGTATGTTTCTGCTGTAATAGTCAGGCTTGTTTCACAGAGCCACTCTCTAGCTAACAGTGATTTAGACTGGGATAGGCCTCAGGCTGAGAAGGACCAGGGAGAGACACAACAGAAACATACAAGTGATGAGAGAACAACTGAAAGGCAGCAGCTCAATGGATCACTCCAGACAGTCCTGTATTGGATACAGGACTATACATCTCAGGTCATTTTTCACAAGCTGTAATACATACATAGTCCTCTGCCCACAGTCCCTGACAACAGCTAAACTGTTGAACAGTTGAACCCCTTCATCAACAACATATTACACATCGTAGTGTGTGTCATAGAGCAACTCACTCTGGTTAGCCCGCAGAGGAGAGCAGGCCTGATACAGCGGAGTAGAGACAGGGAATGGGATTATACTGATTGATGTGTCCTCTCTCACCTCTGCTCTACTCTGCTTCTGTCCGAGACACATTATGCTACATCCTCTGTCTATTGATCTGGCTTGCCTGATAACACGTATTGTGACTGGCCTCGCAAACACACTCACACTGGGTTACAGCATGTTTCACACACACACACACACACACACACACACACACACACACACACACACACACACACACACACACACACACACACACACACACACACACACACACACACACACACACACACACACACACACACACCCTCTCCTCCAGCGGACATGCTGTTAGTGTGACGGAAGTCACTATTGTCTGTGCTGCAGCACCTGAGGTAAACCCTCTGAAAGGTGACACAGCCTCTGTGTCTGTCTGCCTAGAGCCGCTCTCAATGCTCTGGCATAGTCTTCACTAGTCCCCCTCACATACTATTATTATAGGGATATTCTGAGTGTATTTGTGCGTGTGCGTGTGCAAGTGAGCTACAACTGTCATGACTCTTGTCATTATGATGAGCCTGAATAATAGGCCTCTGATCAGGCATGTAGTGAGAAAGACGTGTGTACTCTGTTCTCTACCAAGACTCTGAAAGGACTCCTGTGTTCTTTACATAGAGGAAGACCGAGGGCATTTGTTCTAGCAGAATATTAACGACACCAATTAGTGGATGTATGTATTTGGAGTGTATCTTGCTGAAACAACATGGTTTTGGAAAAAGCTGTTAGAGCGTTGGGCCAGTAACCGAAAGGTCTCTGATTCAAATTGCTGAGCCGACTAGATGAAAAATCATGTGCCCTTGAGCAAGGCACTTAACCCTATTTGCTCCTGTAAGACGCTGTGGATACGAACGTCTACTAAATGACTAAATTGTAAATGTTGTTCTGTCAGTTGTCATTATTTCCACTCAGTAGGTCTGAGTCTCGGGCTCAAGTTAGAAGTTGCCCCAGATCTACGATCAAATGGGAAGGAGGTGGTTGGGTATGGCTTCAGCGGTTTCGAAGGAGTAATAATGACATTTAGAGAGAGAAAGCAAGAGAGAATGTTTTTCTCCAGTGAGAACTCTCTCTCTCTCTCTCTCTCTCTCTCTCTCTCTCTCTCTCTCTCTCTCTCTCTCTCTCTCTCTCTGTTTATTGTTGATGCTAATAGATTTCCTCCATTGACTTAATTCTTACTATTGCAGAGCAAATTGTGCCCTTAGACCAGTAATTGTTTCTGCAGACTTCGTTTCAAAGGCCCAGACGTCTTTCCTCCCTGCACTCTTCATTATGGAGCCTCTCTCGGCTGTCTGTCTGTCTGTGCTAGAGGCTGACATGCCGGCCATATGAGACACGGGGCCATGGGCAGCCCCTGTTCCCCTGTCTCTATCCCTCGTGTCTCTTTCCCCTCCCTTTCTTCCCTCCTTCAGGTCCCTTCTCCCCTATCCCCCCGTCCGTCTCTCCCTGTCTCCCTGCTCACAAAAACAATAGTCTCCCAGCAGCAGCTAAGGTCTGTGTTGCTGGGTTCAGCCCCTTCCCAGCCCATATAGTCTCCATGCAGGCAGATGGCAGGGCCTGAGACAGGGAGGAGAAGAAAAGCATCTGGTCTGCCTGTCCCTCCTTTCTTTCGCCAGCCCCAGGGATGAGACAAGGCTTTGTGTTGGTGGCGTCTCTCTCACCCAGGCCTGATGAAAGATACTGGGTAAAGGGGTGGCACTGTGTGTGATGTTTATTGTTGAGTCACAAAATTCTATCTCGATTCTCCTTCTCTCATCCTGAGTTCTCCCAGTCAATTTACTGGTACTTGTGAAGACTGGAGTAATAGCTAACACACGCGCCCACGCACGCACGCACACACACACACACATACAGATAAATCCTCTGCATGCCACCTGTGGCTGGGCACCCTGGCGCGTGGTTGGCAGTGAATCTGTCATTAAGAGCCGTGCCAACCTAGAGTTATTTGTTTTGATCACATGATTAATCTATTATGAGAGCCTGTAAAGCCACCATGGTTGAGGCTATCACTGGCTGACTGCAGTGTGTGTGGCCTTACAACAACAACAACAACAACAACAACAACATTGAAAAAAGCATGTGAGTCAGACGTGGTTTCCGGACATGTGTGAAGTTTCACATGGATTTATTTTCATATGTCCATTTTCTAAGCTCAACATGTAAAAACAGCTTTTTTTTTTATAAGGGAGGGAACTCTATCTGTTGTAAACCCAGAGGTACAGCAGTCGCTGCTGTCTCCTTTGAAGTAAGAATGCAGAAACAACAAGTATCCTCTTCCTCCACACAGAAGGCATGGCATCACTCTGCTGGCTTGGGTTTAATGGAGGGAGATTCTGGAATTTAGGTTGATAGGTTCTGGTTCTGCTTGTTGGTATTCTACTCTATGGATGGATCTTGGGTCTGGATCCTGAGCCAGTCTAGGGAGGGGACCCTGTAGGGTGTGTGCCCAGTCCAGATTTGGCACCATGGGGTCCCAGCCAGCCGGTGAGGTCCTGGGTAGTGACCAGAGGGACGGGCCCAGAGGAGGCAGACAGACAGCCTGAGATGAGGGTCTGGATCTGGGGATCTTAATTTAGCTCCTCTCTCAGCCTTACCCTCTGGAAGTGTACTCATGTTTGCTGTAAACAGGCTGAATGCCTTAAAGTTATGCATTATATTTAGCAGCTGTCATTCTTAACCGACTACATCTTTACTTAGAGAGGGGAGGAATGGACACCAACGTTTTACAGTCAGTACTATACTGTATCCTCACATAGGGCAGAAAACAGTGTCGAGACACATTTCAGACACACAAATTGCACTTTCCAAGGCAGTTAAGGATCCATATAGTTCAGAAGACAAGATTCCCCAGTCATGTGTTTGAAATAACTGTCTAACACCCAATGTAAAAGACATATTAATAATACCATGCTACATCATGCATGGGAATATCACTTTAATATCACGCAATAAAACCGCAATGTAATGAATGTAAACCCTGTCTGCTTAGATATGCTCCTTATAACGATGGCTGACCCCTCCTCTTCAATCTGCTTCTAATGCTTTGTTTCCTCCGGATACTAATGACAGCCTTTCTCCCTCTCTCAGTCCCTCTCCCCCTCCAATTAAACACATAACCAGAGAGTGAAGTAGAAAACAAAGAGAATGGATGAATGTCGGTGGTGCGCCAGCTGCCTGTACTGTCTGTATGTTAAGCAGAATAAATCCTCCTCCCGTCTCTAATGTGTACTTGAAGGAGAGGAAAGGCAAGGCGTTGACACTACCCCACGTTCTCTTTTCTTTAAGTTCCTTCCATGATAAAAGCTTGAATTCCGTTTAGATGTTTAAACAGGCAGCTCCACAGACAGCCGTGCTGTGGGTGCATAATTAAGGACCCCTGCTCTATTGAGTTTCCAGTCGCGTCTCGGAAAAGAGACACAAGCTGCAGTCTCCCGCTCGCTAGTCTGGAGTCCCCTTCTGCTGGGCTGGGCCCCCTTCCCTCTGTCTCTCTCCTTTTTCTCCTTCACGTCCTCCCTCCCTCCCTCCCTCCCTCCCTCCCTCCCTCCCTCCCTCGCTTTCTCTCTCCGTTCTGTGCGGCACGTAAGGCCCTGAGTTAATCATTCATCAGCATGACAACCTATCTATTTTTATTGGTGTGGGGGATTTTTCTCTCGCTCTTTCTCTCGCTCCCTCTCTCTTTCCCCCCTTTCTCTCTTGCTCTCTCACTCGCTACACTCACTACAGAGGGAGGGGGGAACAGATAGAGGAAGGTGGATAGGACCAAGTGGAATAACTTTGTCCTTGTTTTGGTTCTGTGATGGGATAAAGAAAGATAAATATTTAAATTACAATTGAATGAAGCAGCCGGCGGGGAAAGAAATGAAGGAGACGAGAGAAAAGAGCCAGGAATGAGTGAAGGGAGAGAGGGGGGACTGGGGTTGGGGGGGGGGGGGGACTGTAGGAAGAGAGAGAGATAGAGAGAGAGAGCAAGAGAGAATTTAAAGAGAGATATGATTAAAAGGTCTTTAGGGGGATGAGAGCCCGGAACTAGTTTCTTACTGAAGACTGGTTGTAATAAATAAAACATTACTGCAAAGATGCAGCTGGTGCACCGTGCTGCAGCGCCACCATGGAAAACACACAGAGAGGGAGAGGGGGAGAGAGAGAGAGAGAGAGAGAGAGAGAGAGAGAGAGAGAGAGAGAGAGAGAGAGAGAGAGAGAAACGAGAGAGAAAAGAGAGCTAGGGACTGAGAGAAGCCATGGGATCCAGTGCTGAACCCAAAACTAAAATGTTTGGTGGGAAAAAGCACACAAGAAAAGATTACAGCTGTCCTTTCATGTTATTTCTCTCTCTCTCCCCTCCTCTCTCTCCCCCTCTCTCTCTTACTGTGTTCTTAGCTTTGGATGTTTTAGTTTCGGCGCTTCTAAAACAGTCTTCCCCCTCTCCTCTCTTCTTCGCTCCTCTCTTCCCTCCCCTCTCTTCTTCGCTCCTCTCTTCCCCCTCCCCTCTCTTCTTCGCTCCTCTCTTCTTCGCTCCTCTCTTCCCCCTCCCCTCTCTTCTTCTCTCCTCTCTTCCCTTTCCTCTCTCCTCTCTCTTCTCCTGTGTGTGTGTAGTATTTTGAGGCAGACTGTTCTGGGCTAAGTGGAGAGAGAGCACAGCCTTTCCTGGCCTAGTCCTAGACTCAGTGTGTGTGTGTGTGTGTGTGTGCGTGTGCGTGTGTGTGTGTGTGTGTGTGTGTGTGTGTGTGCGCAGGCTAGTAGCGCGAGGCTCACAGATGTGATTATGGGGATCCAGAGGCATGGGGCACTCAGAGGGACGCTCACACACACAAAGGGACAAACCAGGGACACATTCCCCCTCAGAGATTGGGAGGAAGGACACCCACCTCCCTCAGAGAAATAGCAGACACAAACACACACACTCATGCGCACACACCCTTCCATCAGGACACAGTGGGGAGAATGTCAAAACACATCTTTACAGTCTTCGTGTAGCTAAAAACACTGACATATCAGCCATGAGGGATGGTCCATTGTACGGAATGGTATGTCTGCCTATGGTGGTGTGGAGCAAGGCGGTGTATGGCTCTGTTTTTAGTACTAACAGTCACACACACACACACACACACACACACACACACACACACACACACACACACACACACACACACACACACACACACACACACACACACACACATACACACACACACACACACACACACACACTCACGACACTGGAGCTGTACTCAGTGTTTTTGGGGATGGCTGTATCTCTTATCCTCATTGGTTAATATTGAGTGACGCCGTCTTGATAAAAAGCCCCCATCCCCTCTATTCTAATTCACTTAAAGACAGAGAGAAGGGTTGTTTATCATCCTACAGTGTCTGCAGTCACATCTCCACATCATCCTACAGTGTCTGCAGTCACATCTCCACATCATCCTACAGTGTCTGCAGTCACATCTCCACATCATCCTACAGTGTCTGCAGTCACATCTCCACATCATCCCACAGTGTCTGCAGTCACATCTCCACATCATCCTACAGTGTCTGCAGTCACATCTCCACATCATCCTACAGTGTCTGCAGTCACATCTCCACATCATCCTACAGTGTCTGCAGTCTATCCCTTTAACTCCCCCTTCCCTCGCTTCTCTTCTCCTCTGTCTTCTTTTTTAATTTCACTCTCAGGCTCGATGCGTTGCAACTCGTTCTGCGTAATTAAAATGAGTCCAAGGGGATGGAAAATGAAGGAGAGGAGTGAGTGAGACAGGACAAGGGAGAGGTTCAGACTGGAAGAGGAAGGGGAGGGGGGTGAAAGGAAAGAAAGAGAGGGAAAACACAGAGAGAGAGAGAGAGAGAGAGAGAGAGAGAGGTGAAGGTGTTCACGTTATACTTACAGTATTACCCATAGTGCAATGCTTCTCTGATCCTAGATGCTCTCTGGGTGTCATGTGTGAACATGATCATTACCTCCTTTGTATGAAAGTGGGAAATCTACTGTGAATCTCAAAGGCACCGTAATGATCCGCCACTTATTCAACATCACAGAACAGAATAGAACAAACCCTCTAATAAGTACTACCAGGGAAATCCACCAATACTGATTTAAATACATGTAATTGCACCAAAGTATTGCAGAATTACATCCTATTTAAAATGAATGAAGTAATGGTTTTATTTTGATATAAATAATATATCATGTATAATCCCTGTATCTCGACTCAGTCTTAAATGTATAATTACAGTGATGTCACATAGTTACCATATTAATACCTCTCCTCTTCCTGTGTCTTCTGCAATCTGTTCTTCCTTGGGTTCATCCCTACATAGGTAAGTGCTTTGTACTGTGTAGTTCTTCACATGAAGTGTCACAATATTGCCTGGTATTATTAATGCTTGGATATGACACTATCCTCAGGGCTAGCTAGGGCCTGAAGTGTTTCCTCACCTTGTGACTAGTCGGGAAACCTTTTAGTATGAAAACCTTTAGTATAAAAACCTTCAGTATAGCGTACAGTAGTGGTAGAGAGAACCCACTTTCTTACACACACACACACACACACGCACACACACACACACACATGTGTGTAAGCAGGTCTTGCTCAAAGAGAAGATGTACCGTAGGGCTTCTTTGAGGCTTTGGCAGAATTGGTGCCTTTACTGTGTGCATGGGAATGAGAGAAAAAGGGTAGAAAGAGAGAGAGAGAGCGAGAGAGAGAGAGAGAGAGAGAGAGAGAGAGAGAGAGAGAGAGAGAGAGAGAGAGAGAGAGATTCACCCTGCCACCTCCTCAGTGTGTGACTGAAGGTTTCTGTGATAGTACTGAGCCGGTGAAGAATGTGTCTTTGAGATGAATTGTGTTCCGTTCCCCGCTCAGTGTGTCCCTCTGAGAGCTCCATACAGGCCTTATCTGCGTGCAGTGGATGCTCTTCACAATACACACACCTTTCTTTGGAACTGTGAATGTAGTCCACCTCAGAGAGAGCGTGAAAGTGTCCATTATCTGCAGCTCCAGACTGTTCTGTTTTGTGTTTCTGCCCTTGGATGTTTTTTTCCAAGGTTTGTTGACTAGACACTGAAAGTGACCACCTTAGTTGCCACTTGAAAGCATGTGCCTCCACACAAACACCCACTCCCGGCAGCCAGTTCCAAATTCACCACACACACTGCCAACACCCTGTTCGCTCCAGTGTGGTAGATGGACAATTAGTCCTCTCCCGGGCTTTATCCTTATCTCTACTCTGACACTACACTCTTGGAATTAAAGGAGCCTCAAATAACCTTTTGGGGTTCAAAATATTGCTAAAAAGGTTCTTTGAGGAACTCCTGTGACATGAAGCATATCTTTTCGCAATTGCATCATATAACTTTTTATTTTGTTACAATCTTCTGATAGGCGTAGCTTTAAGAGATAGTTTTGGCCACCCGTGAGAGTAAATGTCATTCCTGTCCATCATATTATGTTTGTACACAACAAAAGTACTTGAATATTTATGCATATTACATATTCTGATTTATTAATATTGTTGATTATATATAGTAATAAAGTGATAACTATTCCAACGTTGGGATTTGCAAAGGCTCTTTAGGAACTCATACACTTTTGTAAGCCTCATTGAAACTACAAATATGTCAGTGTTCAACCTTAATATGCGATAACAATACAAAAGAACAGATGAACAGGAATAACAGTTACTCTCACGGGTGGCAAAAATATGAAAAAGATAATCCTCTACTAAGCCACACCTCCAGTCTTCTGATCTGACCTACTGAGTCATATCTTAATAACCCAGCATCAATAACCTGGCATCAACAACGCAACCTGGCTCTTTTGAATGAAAACAACCCAACTGACCCAATGCCTGAAACCCAGCAGTTGGGTCATCCAAACAACCAAGCATTTATAAGAGTGTAGGCTAGGTTGAAGATACTGTAGCTAGGTAGCAACCTAACCCAACACCTATTAACTGTCATCATAAACAAACCCTATTACCATCACAATAAACTTGTTGTAATTAAAACAGGAGGCTAAGTCAAATAATATAATTGGTTTGACAGACAATTTTGTATTATTCACCATTGCTATTAAAATAGTACTCATATAGGAATGGGTAATTGTTAACAAGTTGCTAGCTATCTCATAAAACCATCACCAAAAATCACATATTTTCATCTTCTGAGTCTGCAAAAAGACTTTGAAACATTAAAGGTTTGTCCAGGAACCCCTCAACTAACCAAAGGTGTAAATATGAACCCATTGACTGCAATGATTCCTTGAGGAACTCTAGGGTTCCTTGAGAATCTCCAGGGTTCCTCAAGTCACCCCTAATTCTAATAGTGTAGGGGATTGACTGGCCTACCATAGATATTTCCCTTTGATCAACACTCAGGCAATACTACACTGGGAATATTTTTCACAATTTTCCGAATTGGCTCTATCCTTCTTTTTACCGTGGCAAACTTGTATTTTCTCCCCTCTCTCCCGTCCTTGGTTTATTTCCCCAGGCGGGCCGGAGAGAAGAAGTTTGTTGGCCATTCTCAGTGGCAGGGTCTCTGGTTTAGGAGGAGAATCAGTCACAGTTACACATATTGGATTAGAGTACGATGGAAACTGAATTGGATTTGGCCTCCCTCCCTCCCTCCTTTCCTCCTCCTCTCCTGGGGTAGAGGAGTAGAAGGGAGGGATGATATTCTTCTTTTAGCTTTAAGCGTTTTTCTCCATCACCCCTTTTCCTCATCTCTGTAACCTCTGCCAATCTCTGTCCCGGGGCACCTGGGGAGGCGGGCACAAGGCACGCAGGGAATCCCTCTGTTGGCTGGGTGTAGGTGACAGTCCAGTGAGACAACAAATGAGATCCTTGACCCACAGTGCAACTCTAACAACAAATATTCTGTCTGTCTGGGGGTCTTCAGTCTGGTGTGTTAGCCTGGGGAGAGAGAGATAAATGTCGGCCCATCACCACTGATCAGGTTAGGGGGTCACGGAGGGTCCTCTGTCTGGGCTGGGGGTCTTACTGTCTGGGGCCTTCATCTATCTTCACCCATTCATCTCTCATGTATCCCTCTGTCTCTGCTAATCAGAATAGAGGAGAAAAGGAGGACTGACTTTCACCTCTGGACTGGTGTAATTGACACATGGGCTATAATGCTATAATCCAGGGACACATGTTCTATATCCCTCCTCTTGGCGTTCATACATCATTGATATTTAGAGGCATTGCTGTAGTAATTTCTTATTCAGTTCGATTCGATTCAATACAATGTCATTCTCTGTAGCTAATTCCACAGCGTTTAAATGGACTTGTCACCCTGTAAGTCATGTGAATCCTCCCCCCTCAGTCAGTCTCATTCAGGCCATTAGATAACATTGAGTTCCAGTCAGTCATCCTCAGTGAGCCCAGTGTGAGGGTAATCCCTCTACTCACTGAGCAGTGACCTTACATATCCATGACTACAGTATGTTTCTCTGCTCCTCCACAGATCTACACTGTACAGCTGTTAGCCTCTCTCTTTCTTATTGTCTCTCTCTTTCTCTCACTTTCTGTCTTTCCCCCTCTCTCTCTCTCTTACTAATTTAAATATCTGGACATTTCCTTCATATGTTTTTCTTGACTCATTTGATTCATATGTTCTGACATGTCTGGCATAGTTCTCCTGGCATGTTTAACTGGTTTAAGATGTCTGGGGTCCTTCACGGCGGTCATGGTCTTAGCCATGACATTCTTTATGTCAGAAACGGACATATTTATTTAACCTTTTCCCCTTCAGGAATGTTTTTCTTTCTCTTAGTAGGGAACTATTTCTGGTCTATGACGAGCCAGGCCTTATTGATCTCGGCTACTCAATTCACCCTTTTCGGGTTCCAGGTAGAACCGTTTTGGGAACCAAAAAGGGTTCTTCAAAGGGTTCTCCATATGGGGACAATGGAAGAACCCCTTTAGGTTTTAGATAGCCCCTTATTTTGTAATAGTGTAGTGCTGGTTTGGTTTTGTTTGACCTGAATTATGGTGTGTAGTCTGTTGTTGGTGAATCATGTGTGTGCGTGTGTGCGTGTGCCTGTGTGTGTGTGACAGTGTGCATGTGACAGTGTGTGCCATAGCTGGCTCTGTCTGACAAACTGGCCAGGAGTCAAAGAAGGGAGGCAGAAGGGGCATCTGGCTTGGGGCCATGACCAGCGGCTATGCCTGCATGAAGAGTGGAGAGAAAAACGAGTGCTATTGAAGAGAGAGAGAGAGAAAGAGAGAATCCCCCATTACTCCCTCGCCATTGATCAGTGGAGGAGAGGAAAGAGGAGAGGGGAGAGATAATGATATGGGCTTAATTATGGGTCTTGCTAATCGACATCTAAGATAATGAAAGTCTTGGAGACTCTCCAGTGCTTTCCATAACTGATCCCTCTATCTTCTCTTCATTTCGCTCTCCTCTCTTTTTCATTCCAGATTGGACTTGCAAATATATTCCCCAAACGCGTTCCGTATGCGTCAGCGTTGAAAGGCTAGAACATTATTTTAAGATTACCCCAATAAAGCTATTTTCAACTTTAATTCTGAAAGAGAAACTATGTTTCTAATTCAGTAATGTCCTTGGATTTCAAAAACTCTCAGACCAAAGATACACTACATGAACAGAAGTCGAACATCTCATTCCAAAATCATGGGCATTAGTATGAAGTTGGTTCCCCTTTGCTGATATAACAGCCTCCACTCTTCTGGGAAGGCTTTCCAATAGATGTTGGAACATTGCTGCGGGGACCATTCAGCCACAAGAGCATTAGTGAGGTCAGGCACTAATGTTGCGGGATTAGGCCTGGCTCGCAGTCGGCATTCCAATTCATCCAAAAGATTTTCGATGGGGTTGAGGTCAGGGCTCTGTGCAGGCCAGTCAAGTTCTTCCACACCGATCTCGACAAACCATTTCTGTATGGACATCGCTTTGTGCAAGGGGGCATTGTCATGCTACAACAGGAAAGGGCCTTCCCCAAACTGTTGCCACAAAGTTGGATGCGCAGAATGGCATTGTAAGTTGTAGCTTTAAGAATTCCCTTCACTTGAACTATGGGGCCTAGCCCGAAACCATGAAAAAATAGCCCCAGACCATTATTCCTCCTCCACCAAATGTTACAGTTGGCAGTAGGCATTCAGGCAAGTAGCATTCTCCTGGCATCCGCCAAACCCAGATTCGTCCATCAGACTTCCACTGCTCCAGAGTCCAATGGCGGCGAGCTTTACACCACTCCAGCCGACGCTTGGCATTGCGCATGGTGATATTAGGCTTGTGTGCAGCTGCTCAGCCATGGAAACCCATTTCATAAAGCTCCCAACGAACAGTTCTTGAGCTGAAGCTGCTTCCAGAGGCAGTTTGGAACTCGGTAGTGAGTGTTGCAACCGAGGACAGACGATTTTTACACACTTCAGTGGTCCTGTTCTGTGAGCTTGTGTGGCCTACCACCTCGCGGCGGAGCCATTGTTGCTCCAAGACATTTCTACTTCACAATAACAGCACTTACAGTTGACCGGGGAAGATCTAGAAGGGCAGAAATTTGACAAACTGACTTGTCGGGACAGGTGGCATCCTATGATGGTGCCACGTTGGAAGTCACAGAGCTCTTCAGTAAGGACATTGTTTTTTTTTTGTGTATTTTACCCCCTTTTTCAATCTTGGCTCATCGCTGCAACTCCCCGACGGGCTCAGGAGAGGTGAAGATGGAGTCATGCGTCCTCCGAAACATGACCCGCCTAACCGCGCTTCTTAACACCCGCCAACGTAACCTGGAAGCCAGAGGAAACGTTCAAGGAGTTGCTAGAGCGCGATGAGCCAAGTAAAGCCCCACTGGCCAAACCCTCCCCTAACCCGGACGACGCTGGGCCAATTGTGTGCCATCCTATGGGACTCCTTGTGGCACAGCCCGGGATATGAACCCGGGTCTGTAGTAATGCCTCTAGCACTGCATGCAATACAGTGCCTTAGACCACCACGCCACTTGGGAAGCCAGTAAGGCAATTCTATTGCCAATGGAGATTACATGGCTGTGTGCTTGATTTTATAAGCCTGTCATCAACAGGTGTGGCTGAAATAGCCGAATCGACTAATTTTAAGGGATGTCCACATACTTTTGTGTATATAGTATCTCGGCTCCTCGATTCATCAATGTTGTTTAGGCCTATATTGTGAGTGCATACAGTAGTGAGTGCATACATTTTCATACTTGTCCCCCGAGAGAATCAAACCCACAAAATGGCACTGTCAGCACCATGCTCTACCAACTGAGCCACATGGGACCTTCATAATAATATTGTAAATATATTTACATTTAATGTATTTACATACAGGGACCACCCGTATGTAAAAGGGTAAAATGTATGCCCGCATGACTGTAAGTCGCTTTGAACATAATACAGTACAGTGAGTGTACAAAACAGGCACACTCAGGCGCCTGGCACTTACTACCATACCCTATTAAAAGGCACTTAAACCTGTCTCCTCCCCTTTGTCTACGCTGATTGAAGTGGATTTAACAGGTGACATCAATAAGGGAGCATAGCTTTCACCCTATGGATTCACCTGGTCAGTCTATGTCATGGAGAGAGAGCAATGTTTTGTACACTCAGTGTATATTATGTATAGTATTATACAGCGGGTGAAATAAGTATTGAACACGTCACCATTTTTATATTTCCAAAGGTGCTATTGACATGAAATGTTCACCAGATGTTGGTAACAACCCAAGTAACCCATACATACAAAGAAACCAAATCAAATAAGTTCAGAAATTAAGTTATGTGTAATAATGTGAAATGACACAGGGAAGAAGTATTGAACACATGAAGAAAGGGAGGTGCAAAAAGGCATGGAAAGCCAAGACAACAGCTGAAAACTATCAGTAATTAAAAAGCAATCCAGCCCCCTGTCAGTGCAAATTAATATCAGCTGGTTCAGTCCCAACTGATGGCCTACAAAAAGGTCTCATTGCCAAGGTGTCACACAAAACACATCTCATGATGGGTAAAAGCAAAGAGCTGTCTCAAGACCTTCGCAACCTAATTGTTGCAAAACATAATGATGGCATTGGTTATAGGCGCATTTCTAAGCTTCTGAATGTTCCAGTGAGCACTGTTGGGGCCAATCTCTCGCAAGATTTCTGACAGAGGAGTGAAAAGAATAATCAGAAGAGTTAAGGACCACTTGTGGAGAGCTTCAAAAAGACCTGCAATTAGCAGGTACTGTTGTCTCAAAGAAAACAGTAAGTAATGCACTCCGCCGCCATGGCCTGTATGCACGCTCACCACGCAAGACTCCATTGCTGAAAAAAAAGCATGTTGAAGCTCGTTTAAAGTTTGCTGCACAACATTTGGAAAAGCCAGTGAAATACTGGGAGAATATAGTGTGGTCAGATGAGAGCAAAATTGAACTGTTTGGATGCCATAATACACACCATGTTTGGAGGAGAAATGGCACTGCACATCACCCTAAAAACACCATACCAACAGTGAAGTTTGGAGGTGGGAACATCATGGTTTGGGGCTGCTTTTCAGCAAATGGTACTGGCAAACTTCACATAATTGAAGGAAGGATGAATGGGCAAATTTACAGAGACATTCTTGACAAAATTCTGCTGCCATCTACCAGGATGATGAAGATGAAACGAGGGTGGACATTTCAGCAAGACAATGATCCCAAACACACAGCCAAGGAAACTCTCAATTGGTTTCAAAGAAAGAAAATAAAGCTGCTAGAATGGCCCAGCCAATTACCTGACTTAAATCCCATTTAAAATCTATGGAAAGAACTGAAGATCAAGATTCATAGAAGAGGCCCACGGAATCTTCAAGATTTGAAGACTGTGTGGAAGAATGGGCCAAAATCACACCAGAGCAATGCATGCGACTAGTTTCTCCATACAGGAGGCGTCTTGAAGCTGTCATTACCAACAAAGGCTTTTGTACAAAGTATTAAATAAATATGTAATGTCAATAGCACCTTTGGAAATATATTTACTGACAAAAATGGTGACGTGTTCGATACTTATTTCACCCAATGTATATTATGTATTTATTCTATTTACCCCATCAACAATTCATATTAGGTCATATACAGTGCATTTTAATACATTTGAAACATTTTCTAAAAAACAGTTTTTGCTTTGTCATTATGGGGTATTGTGTGTATTTTAATGAGGAAAAAAAACAATTAATTCAATTTTATAATAAGGCTGTAGCATAACAAAATGTGGAAAAAGTCAAGGGGTCTGAATACTTTCCTAATGCACTGTATGTGCTTTGAAATGTCTAAAAACTGTTATGGTCATAAAGTATTAGGAAAAGGTCATGCACAGAGTTGATGTACAACTTTGTGTGTACGCTATAAAATTAATTTACCAGAGTTAGAATGCAGATACTTGTGCTATTCTGTGTCCGTCAGTGTCTGTCTGTTTCTGTCTGTGTGAGTCTGTGTCTGTCTGTGTCCGTCAGTGTCTGTCTGTGTGAGTCTCTAGGCCCATGCGTGTGTATGTGTTTTTCTGTACGTCTGTGTGTGTGTGTGTGTACTTAGTTTGTGTGTGTGTCCTCAGAGCAGGGGGATCAGTGAGAACACGTCTGTGGTAATGAAGCTGGGAGCCGGGTCCTGGTCCTTATATCCATCTTGTCAGCCGCAGTAATAATCTGATACATCATTACTGTCCCGGCCTACACAGGGCCTCCACAGCATACACTCAGCCCATGCTCCACTCAATGGCTTTTTAAAAGGGCCCGTCCTTGAGCGCCAGCGAGCCTCTGGAGTGGCTGCATATTAAAAACTTCCCCTCTCCGTCCGCTGTAGAGCGCCCTCCTCGCCGCGACACTCCGCCGCGCTGCGAGGAGAATTCATAAACGTGCAGCCTCAAGCGGCGAGGACCAGAGAGGGTAAACAGGAGAGCCTCTCCTCCATCTCTGTCTCTCTCTCTCTGTCTCTCTCTCTTTCTCTCTGTCTCTCTCTCTCTCTGTCTGTCTGTCTCTTTCTCTCTCTCTCTCTCTCTCTCTCTCTGCCTCCTCTTCTCTTCTCCTCTCATCCTCCCTTCCTCGCCGCCACCCTCTTCTTTCTCTCTCTCCCCCACTGTCCTCTGTCTTTCTCTCTCTTTCACTTTCCCCTCCCCCTCTCTCCCTCCTGCTCTCTCCCCCTCTCAGGCTGTGGTCAGTGCTAAGACAGAGGGGCTGTGTTAGATCACCTCTCTCTCTGTGTCTCGCTCTCTGTCCGTCTGTCCGTCTGTCTGTCTGTCCGTCTGTCCGTCTGTCTGTCTCCTGCAGGGGCAGAGAGTGCAGTAAAGACTGGGCGCCGTGTGGCTTTACTGTTCCCTCATAAAACACAGACAGACTAACACAGGGCCTCTCACTGGGCCCCTTACAGACCCTTATACTGCCACTTACTGCCTCTGACTGGAGCCCAGCAGACTGGCTGGCTGAGGAAAGAAGAAGGAGAGGGTAAGAGTGGAGAGGAGGGGGTAGGAGAGGGGGGAGAGAAGGGGGAGGGGGGAAAGGGGGAGAGGAGGGAAGGGGAGAAGGAGATGGGAGTGGAGCAGGGGGTTAGGTAGGGGAAGGGAGATGGGGGTAGGGGAGAGGAGGGGAGGAGTGGAGATGAGGGGAGGAGGGGGGGGGGGCAGCAGTTCATAAAATGCTCATGGCTGTTGTATCTCCTACCATTGGATTGTGTCTGTTCTTTAAACACAGCCAGCGCCTCCAATCGATCCTACCATAGAGCATCATCCACTATTATGAGACAGGCTTGTCTGAGTGTGTCTGAGATGGCCAGACGCACATACACACTCGGAGGCCTGGCGCACTGGGCCTACTAATCAATAAGTGATGGAGCGTAAGTGGGAGTGTTATGTGTGGGGACAGGGCTCACAGCATTGCAGACCGAAAGGATATGACAGAGAGAGGGTAGCCGGGGCAGGACAGGCCTGCCGGATGACTGGAGACGTCACCCAAGAATGTCAGGAAACGACAGTGATGTGAGAGGAGCAGGCGGGGAGGCGGGGTCAGGCAGGCATCCACTTTTGTTGTTGATCTCTGACTACTCTTTTTCCTGCTCTCTCTCTGTCATCTGTCTCTTCCTCTCTCTCTCTGTCATCTGTCTCTTCCTCTCTCTCTGTCATCTGTCTTCCTCTCTCTCTTCCTCCCTCTCTGTCATCTCTCTCCCTCTCTCTCTCTTCCTCTGTCTCTGTCATCTCTCTTCCTCTCTCATCTGTCTTCCTCTCTCTTCCTCTCTATCTGTCATCTGTCTTCCTCTCTCTCTTCCTCTCTCTCTGTCATCTCTCTCTCTCCCCCCCTCTATCTCTCCCTCTCTCTCTCTCTCTCTCCCTCTCTCTCTGTCATCTCTCCCTCTCTCTTTCTTCCTCTCTCTGTCATCTCTCTCTTCCTCTCTCTCTCTGTCACCTGTCTTACTCTCTCTCTTCCTCTCTCTCTCTGTCATCTGTCTTCCTCTCTCTCTTAATCTCTCTCTCCCTCTCTCTCTCTGTCATCTCTCTCCCTCTCTCTCTGTCATCTCTCTCCCCCTCTCTCTCTTCCTCTCTCTGTCATCTCTCTCCCTCTCTTCCTCTCCCTCTGTCATCTCTCTCCCTCTCTCTCTGTCATCTCTCTCTCTCTTCCTCTCTCTGTCATCTCTCTTCCTCCCTCCCTCCCTTTCTCTCTGTCTCAGTACTGTAGTGGATGTCATTTGATGTGATGATGTGGGGTGTAATCTGTGTGGAGTTGGAGCTGGAAGGATTAGTGAGTTCTGTTTTCCATTGATGATGAAAGCACAACATACTAGCAGAATCCACCATTACCATAATTTCACACACATGGGCCTATAGCTGGCCACAGACAAGACAATTGTCATTGACTCAATGACTCATTTGAATAATGCATTTACCCATTTTGTTTCAAATCAACCATCTGATTAGGACAGCAGTGGCTCAAAGAAGAAAATGTGAAAGTAGGGAAGAGCGAAAGGAGTAAAATAAGGTATTATAACAATTCAATTTCAATGTAAGGACTTTATTGGCATGGGGAACATATGTCTACAGTGCCAAAGCAAGTGAAATAGATAATAAACAAAAGTTAAGTAAATAATAAAAAATTAACAGTAAACATTACATTCACAGAAGTTTCAAAAGAATAAAGACATTTCAAATGTCATATTATGTCTATATACAGTGTTGTAACGATGTGCAAAAAGTACAAAAGGGAAGATAAATCAACATAAATATGGGTTGTATTTACTCTCTCTGTCTCTCTGCATGGCTGCCTGCGTTTACATATTGCTCTAGTGCAGTGCTCCTCTCTTCTCCTCTCCTCGGTGAGCTGAAACACTGAGAAACTCTCAGCTCTTCAGCTCTCTACTGCTCTCCTCTCCCATGAACCAGGCCTTGAATCCCAGCCACACAGTCCATCACCATCCCTGCATATTACACTCACTCTCCCCTGAAAGTCCTTCAAAAGTGCTTTGGTTGAGTGCATGAAGATAAACCGCACTTTCTTGCAGCGGAAGAATGATCATGTTTATTTTTTTATTTTTTTATTTTTGTTTTACTCCGCAACCAATTTGATAGATTCAGCATTAGCCTGTGTAATGTTGTGTTTTTATCTTTGTGTCTCGAGCACTGTGTCCAGTTGATTACATGTTGGACTGTGGTCACACTAGTGACAGAGGATGTTTTAGCCCTGTTTCTCCCACATTTTAAAGCACACTGCATTTAACACAGGGAAACAACCATGGCGTATTAAAGTGGGTGTTAGTGAGAGTTAAAGTGAGTGTTAGTGAGAGTGTTAAAGTGAGTGTTACTGAGAGTTTTAATGTGGGTGTTAGTGAGAGTGTTAAAGTGGGTGTTAGTGAGAGTGTTAAAGTGGGTGTTAGTGAAAATGTTAAAGAGATGTGAGAGTGTTAAAGTGAGTGTTAGTGAGAGTATTACAGTAAGTGTTAGTGAGAGTGTTAAAGTAAGTGTTAGTGAGAGTGTTAAAGTGGGTGTTAGTGAGAGTGTTAAAGTGGGTGTTAGTGAAAATGTTAAAGAGATGTGAGAGTGTTAAAGTGAGTGTTAGTGAGAGTATTACAGTAAGTGTTAGTGAGAGTGTTAAAGTGAGTTTTAGTGAGAGTGTTAAAGTGGGTGTTAGTGAGAGTGTTAAAGTGGTTGTTAGTGAGAGTGTTAAAGTGAGTGTTAGTGAGAGTGTTAAAGTGAGTGTTAGTGAGAGTGTTAAAGAGATGTGAGAGTGTTAAAGTGAGTGTTAGTGAGAGTGTTAAAGTGATGTGAGAGTGTTAAAGTGGGTGTTAGTGAGAGTGTGAGTGATCCAGCTGGCCAAATCAGCCAAACCCAGTTTGTGGGTGTCTGTGGAAATGTATGAAATTCAGGTACAAACCAGGGCTTTGGGGAAGAAGAATAAATAAGAGTTTCTCTACAGTAGATGGCCGGACAGGAGCTGTGTAGACCTACAGTTGAAGTCGGAAGTTTACATACACTTAGGTTGAAGTCATTAAAACTCATTTTTCAACCACTCCACAGATTTCATGTTAACAAACTATAGTTTTGACAAGTCGGTTAGGACATCTACTTCATGACACAAGTAATTATTCAAACAATTGTTTACAGACAGATTATTTCACTTTCCAGAAAATGATGTCATGGCTTTAGAAGCTTCTGATAGGCTAATTGACATCATTTGAGTCAATTGGAGGTGTACCTATGGATGTATTTCAAGGCCTAACTTCAAACTCAGTGCCTCTTTGCTCGACATCATGGGAAAATCTAAAGAAATCAAACAAGACCTCAGAAAATAAATTGTAGACCTCCACAAGTCTGGTTCATCCTTGAGAGCAATTTCCAAACGCCTGAAGGTACCACGTTTATCTGTACAAACAATAGTACGCAAGTACAAACACCATGGGACCATGCAGCCGTCATACCGCTCAGGAAGGAGACGCGTTCTGTCTCCTAGAGATGAATGTACTTTGGGGTGAAAAGTGCAAATCAATCCCAGAACAACAGCAAAGGACCTTGTGAAGATGCTGGAGGAAACAGGTACAAAATTATCTATATCCACAGTAAAACAAGTCCTATATCGACATAACCTGAAAGGCCGCTCAGCAAGGAAGAAGCCACTGCTCCAAAACCGCCTTAAAAAAGCCAAACTACGGTTTGCAACTGCACATGGGGACAAAGATCGTACTTTTTGGAGAAATGTCCTCTGGTCTGATGAAACAAAAATAGAACTGTTTGGCCATAATGACCATCGTTTTGTTTGGCGGAAAAAGCGTGAGGCTTGCAAGTCGAAGAACACCATCCCAACCGTGAAGCACGGGGGCGGCAGCATCATGTTGTGGGGATGCTTTGCTGCAGGAGGGACTGTTGCACTTCACAAAATAGATGGCATCATAAGGAAGGACATTTATGTGGATATATTGAAGCATCTCAAGACATCAGTCAGGAAGTTAAAGCTTGGTTGCAAATGGGTCTTCCAAATGGACAATGAACCCAAGCATACTTCCAAAGTTGTGGCAAAATGGCTTAAGGAGAACAACATCAAGGTATTGGAGTGGCCATCACAAAGCCCTGACCTCAATCCTATAGAAAATGTGTGCCAGAACTGAAAAAGTGTGTGCGAGCAAGGAGGCCTACAAATCTGACTCAGTTACACCAGTTCTGTCAGGAGGAATGGGCCAAAATTCTCCCAACTTATTGTGGGAAGCTTGTGGAAGGCTACCCGAAACGTTTGACCCAAGTTAAACAAAGGGAATGCTACCAAATATGTAAACTTCTGACCCACTGGGAATGTGATGAATGAAATAAACCTGAAATAAATCATTCTCTCTACTATTATTCTGACATTTCACATTCTTAAAATAAAGTGGTGATCCTAACATTAAATGTCAGGAATTGTGAATAACTGATTTTAAATGTATTTAGCTAAGGTGTATGTAAATTTCCGACTTAACATTTAAACTCCTTACTTCTTAGAGGTACTCTGTTGTCTTGGTATTAGAGGGACATATGTTCACATTTCAGTTAGACTGGCATCCTCCCTAACCTAGTTGATTACCTGTCTGGGACAAAATGGTGGCAAAACATAGACTTGTCAAGGTGACGGTCTGTGTTGGCTGAATGGCCTGTATGTGTATTTCTGATTTTATTTTCTGGGTATAAAAATACAGTACTCTACCTCAGTCTGGATGACTGCTCAACTGTCCTCACAATCCACAAGTGTCGTTCAAGGTGAGAGCTGTTAACTGTTCTCTTTCACTACTACCCTACCTCTCGCCCTCATTCTTTTTCCCTCCCTCCCCTTTTCATTCTCTGTGAGCCACTGTGCTCCCCTCAGCTGTCAGCTCACCTCTTTGCTACAAGGTATTACTCCCCCTCCTAATGTAGCCGCGGCGCTGGTGTGTGTGTGTGTGTGGAGGGGGGTGGGGGGGAGGGGGAGCGTCTCCAGTGTCTGGTCCTTTCATGTGTCACAGAGCTAGCTGCACGGCTCATGTTTGCCAATGAGGCGGCTACACTGGAGCTAAGCTAGGTTAAGCCTGAACGCATCTTCACTGTGCGCCGCGATGCCGAGCCTGTTATAGCAGGCCTGAGAGAGAGAGAGAGAGAGAGAGAGAGAGAGAGAGAGAGAGAGAGAGAGAGAGAGAGAGAGAGAGAGAGAGAGAGAGAGAGAGAGAGAGAGAGAGAGAGAGAGAGCCTCTCACCCGTCACTCACACACCACTTCACACACACATACTCAGAGGATACAGGATAAAGCCATGTGTGTAATATGCATTTATGTATTGTGTGTGAATAGGTTTTTTAAACTCACTAGATATTGTCCTGAATATCACTAGATATTCAGGAGTATGTTTTCTTTTAGCCATTTTTAGGTTATTTATTTCTTTTTCCCATTATTTTATTGTATCGTTTTTATTGTTATGGCAAAGTACTGTTGACTTTGTTCTTGTGTGAGGCTGGTGTCGTACTGCTATTCTGTCCTCCCCTCCCTCTATCCTCCCTCTTTCCCTCTCTGTGTCGCTCTGTGTTTCTCCCTCCAGTGTGTCGCTCTGTGTTTCTCCCTCCAGTGTGTCGCGCTGTTATTGTTCCCCCTTCTTTATTTATTAGCATCCTGCGTGCGTTCCGTGGCGCTCGCTGAATATGCAATGAAAGCTGTGGGGTCATTGGTCTCTGCTCATTTTCATAATGTGGAATATTGAGAGAGGGAGGTTAGAGGGCTGGCGGGGAGGACTGAAGATGTCCTCTCTTCTTTATTTTATTAATGCTCCTCTCCTCTCCTCTCCTCTCCTCTCCTCTCCTCTCCTCTCCTCTCCTCTCCTCTCCTCTCCTCTCCTCTCCTCTCCTCCCCTCCCCTCCCCTCCCCTCTCCTCTCCTCTCCTCTCCTCTTTTTCTCGTCTGGTCTTTTCTTCCTGTCTTTTCCTCTCCTCCTATTTTCTCCTGCTGACACTGTGCTCCGGTGGGAGGAGATGAGAATAAAACAAAAATGGCTTCTTCTTATCTGTCAAATGGATGATCTTAAGTCATTCATTTGTTTATTTTCCCTATCTCTTTCTGTCTGTGTCTTTGCATTGTAAATCGGAATACACCTTTATACTTTTACATGTAAAATACACAAATAATACACACACACACATTAGTAGAAGAGATTCTTTTAAAGACAGATGTTTGAAAAATAGTGTATTTTTATTTGAAAGTAACATTTTAATTTGATAAGAGACCGACCATGAACATAAAGGAAGTAGCACAACAACTAGGCTATGTGGTTATAAACATCCTTTAGAACTTCCTGTCCAGCCCTGTTGTCACGGTTATTATTAACCAAATCAGCTTGAAATGCCTCGGCAGGATAATTTATTAATGTATTCACTAACTTCTGTTATTTAGTGTCTTTGTTTACTGCGTTAGCTGGAGGTGTCTGGATAAAGATCGGTAAACACTGGGTTTGTGTTTAGACCCTCCAGGCCTCCGTAGCTCCCTCAGTGGTCTAATCTCTCCAGCCAGAGAGGTTTACCTGAGGGTCCCATCTCCTCTGCTGCTCCTCTGTGTCCATCTATCCCCACATCAGACCAGTCCAGAGCAGACCAGAGCAGACTAGAACAGTCCAGTCCTTGGAGCCTCCAGGATAAAATAAAACACACAGCTCTAGGGGTCAATAGAAGTGACCTCTCTGGATATGGACAGATTGTTGATATAAAGTCTCTGTGAGGTTTCCTATTGCTTGGTGTTGATGTGTTTTAGTACTGAGATGATTGGGGTCTGGAGGCCAGATGGTCAAGGAGAGGTGAAGCGAGGCTTTACATCTTTGTTGTACTGTAATCTGTTGCTTATGTTGTATACTTGGTTTCTGCATTTTAATGTTGGTTTATTTAAATTCACCTCCTCCTACTCATTGAGCTTGAAGTGTGTCCACAAAGATTTTTTCACAATAACAAATACACGCTCTTGACAAAAATCCTCTTCTCCTCTCTCTCAAAAATCCTCTTCTCCTCTCTCTCAAAAATCCTCTTCTCCTCTCTCTCAAAAATCCTCTTCTCCTCTCTCTCCTTCTAATTCGTCTATTTCTCCTCCTTCCCTTTAGTGTCGCCTGAGAGCAGGTGTCTATCCTCTCTTTCTCTCTCACTCTAGCCTCCTCTCCTCATGTCTCTCTTCCTCTCTCCCATCCCTCCTTTCCTCTCTCTCTCTCTCTCTCTCTTTGACTCCCTCTCTCCGGCACTTCAGGGATTTGACTCTAACCGGCCCTGGCGCCCATAATGAAACCAAATCTATTTAAAGCCAAAAGCGATACAAGTTTTAATTTCCTATTCCAGACAGCCTTTTTGGCTACACAGCATTTCACATCCACTTAATAACTTTTACCCCTCCACCACCCTCCCTCCCTCCTTCCCTCCATCCTTGCCTTCGTCCCGCTCCTCCCCCTCTGTGTCTTGCCTCTTCTAGTGGGCCCTTATTGCCAGGAGAGGAGAGGAGAGGAGAGGAGAGGAGAGGAGAGGAGAGGAGAGGAGAGGAGAGGAGAGGAGAGGAGAGGAGAGGAGAGGAGAGGAGAGGAGAGGAGAGGAGAGGAGAGGAGAGGAGAGGAGAGGAGAGATTAGAGGAGAGGAGAGGAGAGGAGAGGAGAGGAGAGGAGAGGAGAGGAGAGGAGAGGAGAGGAGAGGAGAGGAGAGGAGAGGAGAGGAGAGGAGAGGAGAGGAGAGGAGAGGAGAGGCTGCCTCTTCAAGGGCAATATCTGTCAAATGATTCCCCAGTGAAATTAAGATAGAAGCCATGAGAGAGAAAAGAGATGAGGGGGGAGGGGGGGTGGGATAGCAGCCAGCGTTCCTTTTCTTCTATCACTCTCAATATCATCTCACTAAACAAGTTAAAGATAGATCTGGAGAAGGAGTCTTCATGCTTTTCACACCTCAAAAGGATGAGCTGGAAATGAAAGAGTGAAAAAGGCACTTTGTATTCAGGACCGAATACAATGAATGTTTTTTTACATGATTGAATAGGGATCTATTTTTTTTTTTACACATACACAGATACACACACAACACAGTATTACTGAAGCCATTTGTTTGACTTGTTTGGTGATGTAGCCTAAATTGCATTTGAGACGCAGTTATCTGATATTTGGGGTTTATATAATATGGAGTCTCCTGTGAGATGAGAAATGTCTCCTATTCCAAGCTATGCAGGGATCTGGTCTGGTATAAGGGTTTAATAAACCTCTCTGCGATGTGGAGTCAGTCAGTCACTCTGGGCTGTCAGTATGCACAGCACCATCTGCTGGCTAGGACAGCTAATCAAACAATGGCTCTAAACAACATCCACCCACTTTAGTGCTGCAACATCAATACGAAGTGTTTCCCTGTTTCATTTACAAAATGTATGAATGACAGTTCATCATTTGATAGATGTAATCAAAATAGTTTATACTGATAGCCCATAATAATATAATTTCCACCTTTTGTATTTCTCAAGGGTGATTTAAATGTACAGCAGATAGATAGATAGATAGATAGATAGACAGACAGACAGACAGACAGACAGACAGACAGACAGACAGACAGACAGACAGACAGACAGACAGACAGACAGACAGACAGACAGACAGACAGACAGGCAGGCAGACAGACAGACAGACAGACAGACAGACAGACAGACAGACAGACAGACAGACAGAGGGGACATTTCTTCAATCTGATCTGTAATTAAATGAACATGAACAAGGTGTCATCTGTGTGTTTCAGTGTTAAAGTGGAGTTTCCTGGTGTAGATAATGCACCATCTTTATTAGACTGATTTGAGTTACAGCAGCAGTATTAGAAGTGGTGCCCTGGGTAAGTCCTGTAATATCTAATAGGAGGACAGCTGCTCTGCGTTAATAGACAGTTGTATTGCTAAAATGTGAGAGTAGGGTGACTCCCCTAGCAGGTCTCAAACCCAGGCCAGCAGCACCAATGACAAACGCCATAACCACTGCCCCAGTAGGCACAACATGATGGGTGTGAGCAATAAGGTGAATGCACTTTGAAGTAAATCTCAGCTCTCTTAAAAGTACCCTCAATAACATATTTTGGAGTATCACTAAAACATCTTCAGGAGTTTCATTAAAACATCTTCAGGAGTATCATTAAAACACCTTCAGGAGTTTCATTAAAACATCTTCAGGAGTATCATTAAAACATCTTCAGGAGTATCATTAAAACATCTTCAGGAGTTTCATTAAAACACCTTCAGGAGTATCACTAAAACAGGTTAAGATGCCAACACCAACATTAGACAACTATACAGAACGCCCTTCAATGGCTGAAATAAGTGATTCCAATCAACGATGAGAACAGTTAGATCAACTGATACCTGATAGCAGGAAGATCGGAGTAGGTTGTGAGTTCAAATCCCAGGTGAGGACATGTTGAATAGTAATTACTGTATAAATGAACATGCACAATGTAATCATGTATGTCAAAGTACCATATGTCAAATATGTACGTTGAAAACACTGTGTATGATTATGCCTAAATGACTCGGCAACAAAACATGATGTGTAATGCCTTTTTCTTTGGACACATAAATGTTCTTGCAACGTTCCCATGAAACGTGTCTAGAACATTAATATCTTAACTTCTGAGAACGCGGTAAACACGTTCCATTTAACATGAGAAACATTCTCAACGTCAGTGTCAGAATGACATTGACACGTTTTCCCGAAGTGGAATCCCAGGCTGGATCTCATGCTTGTTTGCCAAGTCCTTCCTCAAATTCCTATGTATGATACATGCAGTGATACAATGCAGCCGCAGAGAGAGTGAGAGAGAGTGTGAGGGCAAGAGGCAGAGAGAGAGGAAGCATATATTCTACATTGTGCTGCTGTATGTATCTTAACACTATGCCCCCAAGGTGAACTGAAATATACAGCCCTGGACACTACTCTACTAACATACTGCCATGAAATCATACCAGACCGTCTTTTTATAGTCTGGCTCCTCAGCTACACACACACACACACACACACACACACACACACACACACACACACACACACACACACACACACACACACACACACACACACACACACACACACACACACACACACACACACACACACACACAGCAGAGTGAGAGGAAGAGAGTTCTGGGACTGTAAGGAGACGTGTGTTCTTGAACAAACCTTGCTCTCTCTCTGCTTTGAACAGATATGTGTGTCTGACACCGTTTCATCTCGTGTTATTAGATCAGCCTTTCACCTCTCCTTTGACAACTGTTACATCAGCCATGCTGTCCTCTAGCATGTCACGGATAGTTAGTTGGTTTCTCTGTTGGGTGATTGTTGGATAAGAACGGGCCAGTGGGGTGGAGTTACTCAGAAACACCAGTTTGAATAAGGAAACTAGATGGTGGAATATTATCTGTGTTAGGATATGTCCTTTAATCTTCTGGTTTTATATGGGATGTCTGCCATGGTTCTGGACATTGTCAATATTGTAAATAAGAATTTGATCTTACAGTTTTTACCAACTTCTTACACACGTTTTCAAAACTAAGTCTCCTTTTTTCAAAACTCTACACACAATTCCCCAAACTGCACACACAAAATGCAAAATGCCTCACATCTCCTTCAAAATGCATTCAAAATGCCATAAACACATGTCAGAATGAAGCATATGCATCAAATGGCAAACACTTCTTTCATAATAGTACATTTTTGGATATACCATGTAAACACTGTTGTTCTAAATCTAAAGCTCTTTGGTCTTTCATAGGCTTATATCTACATTTCAATACAATGTTCTACAGTGAAAGTAATCTGCTGAGAGGGGTAACAAGTACACTGGAAACACCAATGCAATGTAGAAACAGTCCCCAGTGCTAAGCTACGCTTCATCTCTTCTCCGGGCTGGGTCTGGCCACAATACTTCGTCCACATCACAAGATACGTTTTCTCTTGCCAAACATCGAGGGAAGTATCTCCTAGCATGGCGTATCCAACCTTGGACAGAGGCAACCTCTATGTACCCACATGCGTCCTCCATTGCCTGGAGAAGCGGCATGCGGGCATAGGGTTGGCGATCATACACTTTCCAGCGCCAGGCTGAGAAGAATTCCTCTATGGGATTTAGAAAAGGTGAATATAGGGGTAGGTACAAAACTACAAATTGTGGATGGGTGGCAAACCAGTTTTGGACCAGAACAGCCCGGTGAAAACTAACATTGTCCATATAACCACAAATCTAGCAGGCTCCTGATCTGGATCAGGGACAAGCATTGTGTAAATTGCATCCAGAAAAGTGAGTATATGGCCGGTGTTGTACGGACCCAGTGTGGCATTGTGATGGAGGACCCCGTTTTGAGTGATGGCAGCACAGATAGTTATATTACCCCCACACTGTCCAGGGACATTGGTAATTGCCCTATGTCCTATTACATTTCTTCCGCGGCGCCTGGTTTTGGTGAGGTTGAAGCCAACCTCATCCACATAAATAAATTCATGGCAAATTACATGGGCATCCATCTCCAATACTCTCTGTAACAGACAAAATGATATACAGGTGAGTAAATATGGTATGTCTAAAGTACTGGAAGTAGTGTTGCATACATACCTCTACAAAGTCATGTCGCAGATTCTTGACTGTCAGAGTTTCTCTCAAATGGCACCTTGTAAAGTTGTTTCATCGTCACTTGGTGCCGTTGGAGGATGCGTTGTATGGTCGACAGGCTTACAGCATTGATGTTGTTGAATATGGTGTCATTATTCAAGATATGCTCTCTTATCTCTCGAATCCTAATTGCATTGTTGGCCAAAACCATATTTATAATTGCAGTCTCTTGTACATCTGTAAACAAGCGTCCTCGTCCTCCATGATGTCTTTGCCTTTCCACTCTGTACAGAATTCAAACACAGTATGTGTTCAGCATAGGAACTGTAAACAATTTACAAAAAACAGCAAGTACAGCATGATAACCAACCTCATTCATTCAATGCAGTGCAGTAAATGGATGGCTTAGAGTTACAAATGTTTATGCAATACTATGCAGTCATACGTATTTTACAGTACATTACTGTAATGCTAAAATAGTCATTAGATAGTTGCATACCTGTTCTCATTTCTGAAGGTTCGAACTATGGACGCCACTGTAAATCGACTCAAGTTGGGCTGGACTCTCAGTCCAGCCTCTCTCATGGTCAAACCGCGGTTAATCACATGATCAACAAGTGTTGCCCTAATCTCATCAGAGATGGCTCTCCTTCCTTCTCTTCTTTGCCCTCGTCCTCTTCTTCCTCTTCCTCTTCCCCTTCCTCCTCCTCCTCCTCCTCCTCCTCCTCCTCCTCCTCCTCTTCCAACTCTTCGTCTTTGAATTTGTCCTCGTTGTTGTCTCCTGCCTCTCCCTCCTACTCCTCTTGCTCTCTGTCCATTGTTAGCATCCATTGTTCAAAACAGGTAATCGGACCTTTGACCTATTTATAGGCCTATACTACAGTAAAGCAGTGATTGGTTAGTGATCAGTTAAGCAATTAGTGTTTGCACATGTGAGGAGTGTGTGTGTGTGACCTGGTGAATAAGTGTAGCATTTTGATTGGTTGTGTTTGGAAAAGGAAAGCAAGTCACTTCCTGTTAGATTTTTGTGTTTTAGGTAGAGAATTGTGTGTAGTGTTTTGAAAGAAGCGTTTTATGCAACTAGTCAAAGGCTGAGAAATAGCTTATGGTTTTGAAGATTTGGCATGTAGTTTTGCACTTTGAGTGATAGGTTTCAAAAATCGTGTGACATGAAAAGATTTTGTGTGCAAGCATTTGGTAAAAACTGTAACTGACGTGCCTAGTTAAATAAAGGTTAAAATATCCAAACTTAGCACCTTGGCACCTAGCTCTCTTAGTATTGTGTAACCAGTTTCTTTTCTAGAAAGTTTTTTCTTGTCCTGTCTGGCATCCTTAAGTTGTCTTCTCAGTCTCACAGCTTTCAATGCGGGCTGTCACATCATGTTTATCATCATTCTGAACACTGAACAGTTCAAGAGAGAAAAATATACTGGAGAAAAAATATATATCAAAGACAAATATAGAAGAAAAATATCAAAGTGGCCAAGATAAAATGGCTCAACTTTTGGGCTAAGACACTGACATGTTTTGGTTTGGTTTTATTTTATACTTCTTCTGTTTGAGAGACCGTAGTCCTTTGTGTTACATACATGTAGACCTTATGCCTGGTTCAGGGGGTGATTCTCCTTCTTATGCATCACTTTATTATAAACTGGGTGGTTCGAGCCCTGAATGCTTATTGGCTGACAGCCGTGGTATATCAGACCGTATACCACGGGTATGACAAAACATTTATTTTTACTGTTCTAATTATGTTAGTAACCAGTTTATAATAGCAATAAGGTACCTCGGGGGTTTGTGGTATATGGCCAATATACCACGGCTAAGGGCTGTATCCAGGCACTCTGCGTTGCGTTGTAAGAAAAGCCCGTAGCCGTTGTATATTGGCCACATACCACAAACCCCCAAGGTGCCTTATTGCTTAATTATGCCATAAGTAGATTACAGTATATTGTATTCTATTTTTCTTGACTTAATTGTAGATTTAATTGTCCGGAATACATGACTGTTTTTGTATTCAACAATATACAGTTGAAGTCGGAAGTTTACATACACTTAGGTTGAAGTCATTAAAACTCAGATTTCATGTTAACAAACTATAGTTTTGGTAAGTCGGTTAGGACATCTTCTTTGTGCATGACACAAGTAATTCTTCCAACAATTGTATACAGACAGATTATTTCACATATAATTCACTATATCACAATTCCACTGGGTCAGAAGTTTACATACACTAAGTTGACTGTGCCTTTAAACAGCTTGGAAAATTCCAGAAAATTATGTCATGGCTTTAGAAGCTTCTGATAGGCTAATTGACATCATTTGAGTCAATTGGAGGTGTACCTGTGGATGTATTTCAAGGCCTACCTTCAAACTCACTGCCTCTTTGCTCGACATCATGGGAAAATCAAAAGAAATCAGCCAAGACCTCAGTAAGAATATTGTAGACCTCCACAAGTCTGGTTCATCCTTGGGAGCAAATTCCAAACGCCTGAAGGTACCACGTTCATTTGTACAAACAATAGTACACAAGTATAAACACCATGGGACCACGCAGCCGTCATTCCACTCAGAAGAAGACGCGTTCTGTCTCCTAGAGATTAACATACTTTGGTGCGAAAAGTGCAAATCAATCAAGAACAACAGCAAAAGACCTTGTGAAGATGCTGGAGGAAACAGGTACAAAAGTATCTATATCCACAGTAAAACGAGTCCTATATCGACATAACCCGAAAGGCCGCTCAGCAAGGAAGAAGCCACTGCTCCAAAACCGCCATAATAAAGCCAGACTACGGTTTGCAACTGCACATGGGGACAAAGATCATACTTTTTGGAGAAATGTCCTCTGGTCTGATGAAACAAAAATTGAACTGTTTGGCCATAATGACCATTGTCATGTTTGGAGGAAAAAGGGGGAGGCTTGCAAGCCGAAGAACACCATCCCAACCGTGAAGCACGGGGGTGGCAACATCATGTTGTGGGGGTATATGTGGATATATTGAAGCAACATCTCAAGACATCAGTCAGGAAGTTAAAGCTTTGTCGCAAATGGGTCTTCCAAATGGACAATGACCCCAAGCATACTTCCAAAGTTGTGGCAAAATGACTTAAGGACAACAAAGTCAAGGTATTGGAGTGGCCATCACAAAGCCCTGACCTCAATGCTATAGAAAATTTGTGGGCAGAACTGAAAAAGCGTGTGTGAGCAAGGAGGCCTACAAACCTGACCCACTGGGAATGTGATGAAAGAAATAAAAGCTTAAATAAATCATTCTCTCTACTATTATTCTGACATTTCACATTCTTAAAATAAAGTGGTGATCCTAACTGACCTAAAACAGGGAATTTTTACTAGGATTAAATGTCAGGAATTGTGAAAAACTGAGTTTAAATGTATTTGGCTAAGGTGTATGTAAACTTCCGACTTCAACTGTAGTTGCCTTGCCCCAAAAAATATTTAATGCTGCGTATTTTATGGGCTATGTAATATTTAATGCATTATGTGATTCATAGTGTAAGGCAAATACACATGCATTCATTTGTCTCTGTGTGTTGGCCTGTTATTAATACATGTTATATATGTATGCCTAACTGCAAACTCTTTCAAATACTGTTGTTTTGAGCTTTCTTAAAATGAATGGCCGTGCTACAGATGTCCGTATCGGTTTGCTAGTACAGGACTGGTAAATGCCCAGTGCACTAATTTTGTGGAAAAATTTAAACTAAATGTATATGTATTTGAGGGTTTACCAGCATTTGTAACTTGAGTCTGATAATTATCTGTACAAAACAGTTAATCTGATAATACCTATAAAAATACTCAACCTTTTTCCAGTTTCTTAAAATACTTTGCAAATGCAACAAATTTCTATGTGAAAACTGAAATGGTCTATTAATTCCTTTTACATTTACTTATCCAGAGCAATGAGTGCATACTGGTTCCCCCGTGGGATTTGAATCCACAATCCTAGCGTTGCAATCGCCTATGCATTGTTTTTCTTCATGGTGATAGAAAGTCCACAGGTACAAACCTAGATGACCAGCCTATGTACAATACAGTAATGTACATTTACATTAAGTGGTTTGTAATGCGGGTCAATTCATACTGCACAAAAAGTGGATGTTTTACATGTTATTTGATCAAGAAAAATATTAAATTTGATGTGGATGTTTTGAGTCTTTGCCCATAAATGTTTGAGGATTCCATTAGAATCCTTACTATTACAACTATTGAATCCTGCAAGATACTATTCTTAATTATACAACTACCTTTTTTTCTGAAAACCTTTTTTTGCCCGTAGTACAGGCATTTATATTAGTCAGCTAATAAAGGACTAGTAAAGACCCAGTGCACTACTTTTGTGGAAAAACTAAATAAATCAATAATACCATTTTTTATATATATTTGTTTTTTTGTTCAGAAATTTCAGGGTGTGCTGCGGCACCCTCAGCAACCCTACTTCCCGCAGCTATGCTGCTGTGTAATATTAATTGTAAAAACAGGAGGAAGCGGGGAGGGAAGAAGGCTCCTCCCTGTGTACTTTGTGACTTTGTGTCAGCAGTTAAAGTGGAATGGAAACACTTCAAGAAGTAAAGCTGAGCAAAGATATGTATTCAATCCACTAATACTAAAAATGTGCCTATAATATAGAAACATCTATATTTTGGGTATTTTGATCTTGAATTGCCATAGTTACGACTGACGCCAATGGCGTGGAGACTGAATGTGAATGCCACCGGGAGGCGCCTCGCCTCTTCTGGACCTGAAAGGTTTCTCACAACTTTGACATCTCTATCATTGAGATCAGGACTACAATATTAAGGTAAGAAACTGTATATAAACCAGTTTTATGTTGGTAATTATAATATGTACATTTTAGGGTATTTTTCCCGATTGATAATTTGAGTCTGTGAAATAACCTTTTTATAACAAGCTGAATAATGTTAGACAATCAGCCAAAACAAGACAAGGTAGCTAGCTAGCTAGCCTAGTTACTCGATTTAGCTCTTCTCTTGTCTTCTCTATGTAAATGTTTTCAACTGTACAAAATAAAATACTTATATTGACAATTTGAAGAGCATTTGTCATTAGGTATGAGCTAGACCTAGCTAAAATTAACTGGCTAACATTAGTGATTAGCTATGAATCTAGCTAGCTAGCTAGCCAGCCAGGCAGAAAAGCGGGCTGCTGGAGGATTGTAAAATGTATGATCCCCATATAGCTAGCTAGCTACAGTAATTATTAGCTTACTATCTACATAGATAGATATTTATATATATGATGTTATTTTTATCTGTGATAGCTATAATTCCTAAAAATTGTTTGCCTGCTGGCTGTTGTTAATGCCAATAATTAATGTAGCATAAGCCTGAAGCCTTACCCTGATAACTTGTACAATTCCCTTCCATTCATGATTCCCCTCCCTGAAGGGTCATCGCTACTTGGGGAAGATTAGGACGAAAAGGATGATATTGAAATGGAGGAGTCGGAGGAAGTTGAGAATCCACCACGTGATGCTGCTGCCTCTCAGCCAAGTTTTTTGACTGGAAGGTAACTGTCAGTGATGTATTAGTGTTATGTACTATTAGGTCTATATAAAAATTAAGTCTATGTTTCTATCTCGCTCTCTCTCTAGGACACTGTGGTGGACTGTCAGCGCTCAGACCTTTGTGAGGAGGACGACACTATAGACATGTTAACTGTGCTCCACGGTGCCAAGTATTGGCAGGGGCAGGAGAAACTGAACAACTGCAAATAGAGCTAAGGAACAATCCTAACCTCACAGGACACATACATAGATATACATGCCATACATAGCTAGGTACTAGTAAAGGGACTCCTAGTCTTTGCCCAGTAGCTCAGCTTGTCACTGGTAATTTCCTATTTTTTTGCATGCTTTTAATTGTGTGTTAGGCTATAGGCCTAGTGCCGTGGTCACCAACCGGTCGATCACTATTGACTGGTCGATCTCCAAGGCATTTCTAGTCGATCGCCAAACATGTATGTAAAAAAAAAAAAAAAAAAAAAAAAATGTTGAAACATTTCATGTGTCTGAAGGTACAAATCTGCCTTCCGTGGGCCCAGGGATCAAATCAAGTGCACTATAGGCAGTAAGGTAGCAGGCGTAAAAGAAAGCTACAGCAAAGCAGATACTGTGAAAACATTTAAAACCATGACTAGAGAGAGACTGTCAACGAATACAGCAAAAAGCTGCTGTTTTTATGAGTGTGTTCATGTTTAAGGTCTTACTCAGCACTGTCAATAATTTTTATTCAACTTATAAAAGCCATAAAATGCACGTTCTTCCAACTTCTACTACCAGTACTGCAGCTACAATGAATGAGTAGGAAAGTTTATCGATAAGCTTGCATTGTTATTATTAGCGGCTTGTGTCTTATTTAATATCGAGCAATATTTTACTTTCTCTATTCATAGGAGTAACATAGGAGTCCCTTTTTGGTCAGTGTCAGATAAGATTATGGTGATCCATAATAAATACAAATAGCATGATGTAACTTGCTCTTTGTTTTCAGATTTGATGTAAGACTAAATGCCATTTGCAATATATTTTGGTACATACAGTACAGTGCCTTCAGAAAGTATTCACACCCCTTGACTATTTCCACATGTTGTTGTGTTACAGCCTGAACTGAAAATGTATTAAATTGAGATTTTTTGGTCACTGGCTTGCACACAATATCCCATATTGTCAAAGTGGAATGAATAAAATGTCTTGAGTCAGTGTTCAACACCTTTGTTATGGCAAGCCTAAATACGTTCATGAGTAAAATGTTGCTTAATATGTCACATAATACATTGTATGGACTCATTCTATTTAACATGGTTTTTGAATGACTACCTCTTCTCTGTATCCCACACATACAATTAACTGTGAAGTCCCTCAGTTGAGCAGTGAATTTCAAGCATAGATTCAACCACAAAGACCAGGGAGGTTTTCCAATGCCTCGCAAAGAAGGGCACCTATTTGCTAGATACAGTGGGGAGAACAAGTATTTGATACACTGCCGATTTTGCAGGTTTTCCTACTTACAAAGCATGTAGAGGTCTGTAATTTTTATCATAGGTACACTTCAACTGTGAGAGATGGAATCTAAAAATCCAGAAAATCACATTGTATGATTTTTAAATAATTAATTTGCATTTTATTGCATGACATAAGTATTTGATCACCTACCAACCAGTAAGAATTCCGGCTCTCACAGACCTGTTAGTTTTTCTTTAAGAAGCCCTCCTGTTCTCCACTCATTACCTGTATTAACTGCACCTGTTTGAACTCGTTACCTATATAAAAGACACCTGTCCACACACTCAATCAAACGGACTCCACACACTCAATCAAACAGCTGTGTAAGGACATCAGGGATAAAATTGTAGACCTGCACAAGGCTGGGATGGGCTACAGGACAATAGGCAAGCAGCTTGGTGAGAAGGCAACAACTGTTGGCGCAATTATTAGAAAATGGAAGAAGTTCAAGATGACGGTCAATCTCCCTCGGTCTGGGGCACCATGCAAGATCTCACCTCGTGGGGCATCAATGATCATGAGGAAGGTGAGGGATCAGCACAGAACTACATGGCAGGACCTGGTCAATGACCTGAAGAGAGCTGGGACCACAGTCTCAAAGAAAACCATTAGTAACACACTGCGCCGTCATGGATTAAAATCCTGCAGCGCACGCAAGGTCCCCCTGCTCAAGCCAGCGCATGTCCAGGCCCGTCTGAAGTTTGCCAATGACCATCTGGATGATCCAGAGGAGGAATGGGAGAAGGTCATGTGGTCTGATGAGACAAAAATAGAGCTTTTTGGTCTAAACTCCACTCGCCGTGTTTGGAGGAAGAAGAAGGATGAGTACAACCCCAAGAACACCATCCCAACCGTGAAGCATGGAGGTGGAAACATCATTCTTTGGGGATGCTTTTCTGCAAAGGGGACAGGACGACTGCACCGTATTGAGGGGAGGATGGATGGGGCCATGTATCGCGAGATCTCCTTCCCTCAGTAAGAGCATTGAAGATGGGTCGTGGCTGGGTCTTCCAGCATGACAACGACCCGAAACACACAGCCAGCGCAACTAAGGAGTGGCTCCGTAAGAAGCATCTCAAGGTCCTGGAGTGGCCTAGCCAGTCTCCAGACCTGAACCCAATAGAAAATCTTTGGAGGGAGCTGAAAGTCCGTATTGCCCAGCGACAGCCCCGAAACCTGAAGGATCTGGATGGAGGAGTGGGCCAAAATCCCTGCTGCAGTGTGTGCAAACCTGGTCAAGAACTACAGGAAACGTATGATCTCTGTATTTTTGTTTTAGATTCCGTCACTCACAGTTGAAGAGTACCTATAATAAAAATTACAGACTTCTACATGCTTTGTAAGTGGGAAAACCTGCAAAATCAGCAGTGTATCAAATACTTGTACTCCCCACTGTAGGTAAAAATAAAACAAAGCAGACATTGAATATCCCTTTGAGCATGGTGAAGTTATAAATTACACTTTGGATGGTGTATCAATACACACAGTCACCACAAAGATACAGGCCTCCTTCCTAACTCAGTGGCCGGGGAGGAAGGAAACGGCGGGATTTCACCTTAAGGCCAATGGTGACTTTAAAACAGTTACAGCGTTTAATGACTGTGATCGGAGAAAACTGATCAACAATGATCAACAACATTGTAGTTACTCTACAATACCAACCTAATTGACAGAGTGAAAAGAAAAAAGCCTGTACAGAATAAAAATATTCCAAAACATGCATCCTATTTGCAACAAGGCACTTAAGTAATACTGCAAAAAAATGTGGCAAAGCAATTCACTTTTTTTCTTGTTATGTTTGAGGCAAGTCCAATACAACATATTACTGAGTACCACTCTCCATATTTTCAAACATAGTGGTGGCTGCATCATGTTATAGGTATGCTTGTAATTGTTAAGATCTGGGGCGTTCTTCAGGATAAAAAAGAAATGGAATGGAGCTAAGCACAGGCAAAATCCTAGTGGAAAATCTGGTTCAGTCTGCTTTCCACCCGACACTGGAAGATGAATTCAGCTTTCAGCAGGACAATAACCTAAAACACAAGGCCAAATCTACAATGGAGTTGCTTACCAAGAAGACAGTGAATGTTCCTGAGTGGCCAAGTTACAGTTTTGATTAAATCTACTTGAAAATCTATTGCAAGACCTGAAAATGGTTGTCTAGAAATGATCAACAACCAATTTGTCAGATCTTGAAGAATTTTGAAAAGAATAATGGGCAAATGTTGCACAATTCAGGTGTGAAAAGCACCCCGAAAGACTCACAGCTGTAATCATTGCCAAAGGTGCTTCTACAAAGTATTGACTCAGCAGTGTGAATATGTATGTTAATGAGATATTTATGTATTTCATTTTCAATAAATTAGCAAAAAAAACAAAAAAAATGTTATCACTTTGTCATTATGGGGTATTGTGTGTAGATGGGTGAGACAACATATAAATGTAATACATTGTGAATCCAGGCTGTAACACAAGAAAATGTTGAATAAGTCAAGGGGTATGAAGACTCACTATATAGGTTTTTAATATACTATCCAGATAAGAAAGTGTCTGATCACAGAACATTCTATAGAATTCTAGAAAAATACCACCGGTCATAAAAAAAACATCTTTTTTTTAATGGCAGTTGTTCTGAAAAAGAATTTGAAAGGGCAGTTTCTCAACTTTCAAAATATGTATCATGTTTTCATATATGGTTTGACTCCAGCATGCTCATTAATGTATGCAGAGTTCATGGTCTGAGTAAATTCAGGAATTCCAAAACTCTCATACCGATTATGCAACAATGCCACTATGGCGATTGACAGTTAGATGGTGTTCTAAAGCTTAGTGTTTCAATTCCACTTTAATGAAGGAAAGAAATGCGGTGGGCGGGAGGCCACTTGGCATGGGCCCTCAGAGCCTTCTCTCTCTCCTGCACTCCTCTTTCCTTCTCCTCTCGCCCCCTCTTCTTCTTACGTCAACAGAATCCCCACAAATTAGATATTTCCTCAAGAAGAAAGGCTGGAGAGCAAGGTCTTCCTCTGTTTGTCTGTCTGTCTGTCTCTCAAATGCAATGGAAGGCTCTGGGGTGTTTTCTCTCTTTCGTATCTCTGTCACTCTCTCTTTCACTCTCTCTTCTCTCAATTTGAGTTTTAGGCTGGAGGGAACCCGTGGTGAATTGTTCTAATCAAAGAGACAGAGCAGGGGAGAGAGAGAGAGTAGGAAAGAAGGAAGAGAGAAAGGAGGGGAGAGGACAAGGGCATCCTTGACTGCTGAAAAGAAACAGCAAGAAATTGGGTAGAAAAACAAGAAAGACTCGTTGGAAATGAAAACTAAACATCTCCAATTAAGGGAAACTTTAGTTTCCTGGTCATGGCCATTCAGTCACACTGTCTGTTGTGAATGGATGATACATTACCCTCACTTTTCCCTTTGATGCTAAACTCCTGCAGTTTCTACCACCTACATTGTCTTCCTCTCAATTCTCTATATGGGTGTATATCTGCCTGTCCGTCTGTGTGTGTGTGTGTGTGTGTGTGTGTGTGTGTGTGTGTGTGTGTGTGTGTGTGTGTGTGTGTGTGTGTGTATAACACAGCAAGCTTGATGTAGAGAGCAGCTCCCTGTCTGGGCTGAGAGACAAGGAGCAAATAGATATTTGGAGCCAGCCAGGCCTAGCTAGCTGTATTTATGATGATATGCAGGCAGGTCACAATGTGATATCTCTCACCAATCCACCAATCGTGTATCGATCGGCTTGGTCTGCGGCCAAGCAGCGCTGATGGATGACCGAGGCAGCCACTTTGACAGCAAGCATGTTGAATCACGCCAGTTGGGGATGAGTTTGCATCGCACCAATCAAATCAGCCGCAGCAGCCCTAATTTTCATCACTGTCATTTTGACAGTGATGCATAACGCTGAGAGAGGGTTGCCAGCCAGGGAATGAGGGGAGGAAGTAGTGAACAGAGGGGGGGGGTGGAGAAAAGTTAAGCCCCCTGAAAACAAGTGGGAAAATCTGTGTTTTACTCCCTGGCCTAGCCGTATGAATGCTGTTTCCAGTCTGCTGCCTCTCTCTCTCTCTCTCTCTTCGTCTGTTTACTGTCTCATCTTCAAATAGATTTTTTATTTGTTATTTTTACTCTTTATTCTACCTTCCAGTCTCTGCCTTGCCTTGCTAAACGCTAATAAATTGCGTGGAGGTTGCATCAGAGCAAATCAAAACCCTCATTCTTTCTTTCTTTCTTTCTTTCTTTCTTTCTTTCTTTCTTTCTTTCTTTCTTTCTTTCTTTCTCTTTTTCCACTCCTCTCAAGTTAAAGTGAATGGCGCGTCATTGTGCCTTTCATCTCAGAAAGGCGATTGAGTGCGGCCCAAAACCACAGAAGGTAATGTTGTGTAGTATTGAACTGCAGTGAGCTGAGGAAATACAAAGGCCTGGGAAGGAAAGCTGAGGCAGAGCACAAAGGAAGAGTACCACAGGAAGGAACTAACCTTGTCTGGCTCTGATGTTCCTCTTTATACTTTGGACTGTAACACTGCCAGCCTTACCCATTATTGGCACCAAGCCTGTCTGTAACTCAGTCTCTCTCTTCCTCCCTCACTCAGGAGAGATACATTTGTACTCTAACCTTAAAGGGCCAATCTGGAGTTCGAACAGTAACAAGCAGCCACCCAGTAACAAGCGAGAGTTTGAAAAACAAAAGACACAGAGTACGAGGGCACGTGAAACTGGAGCAAACTCGGACTGGACTGTAGAATAGTAGTATAGAGCAGTACGTTGAGGTGCGAATCCTGTCCCCTCCCCCTCCATTGGTCCTGTCGGTGTGCCAGGGTCGGGTGATTACTGGCGCTCTCCCCCAATTATGGCCTGATTATTTCGGTGTGCTCTAATTGGCTGGGGAGATATGCAAATGGATGTCATTTGGGATGATAAAGGCTGCACGGTGCAGGATGCACTGCATTATTTAGCCGTGTGGCTGCTATGTGCGGCGGGCCGGCAGGGAGGGAGGCAGCGGCACGGCGTGAAGGATGTGGCGGGTGCTTTAATTGCTGAGGAGAGAGAGGTTAAGCTGAACGAGCAGTTGAATTAGAAATGAGGAATTTGGCAGTTTTAATTATTTCTTTATTTAATGTTCTCCCCATCGAATTTCAGTTCCCTCTCTCTCTCTCTGGAGTGAGAGGTGGAGGGGGTGGGGGTGGGGTGGGTGGTGGGGGGGTGAGTATGGCATAGCGGAATGCCAGAAATAAAAACATTAGTAGATGCAATATGTGCAAAACAAATGGGTGGGGTGGAGGGGAGCGTGAGTGGTCTGCTTATGCATTAAACCAGTTAAGAACCTTTGTGGTTAATGGAAAAAAACATTTCAACAGCTCAGACAATAATGGCCTGCCTGGCCTGTCGACTCTCATGGAAGACTGGTACATTTAAATAAAAACGGTTTGGTGTAATTTCAAATGACCCAGCCAGGATAAGACTGGGGGGGGGGGGTGTTGGCAGCCTCGACCTCAATATACAGTAGGGTACAAACATTAATCCAGCGATTAAAAGTTGAGCTGTGGAGGGGTACTTTATCATCATCATTATTCAGAAAGACAATGATGCAGTGCGTTAAGTGAATAGGGCCGGCGTGTGTTAAGCACTCGTCCTGCTCGGCCCAGCTCTATCAGGCTCTATCAGGGGGAATCACAGTGAAACTCAACACTAATCCATTGGTTTGAGACAAGCGCCACTAGATTTGGGCCTCTTTGCAGGCTTACGGGTAATAGGGCTTCAAACAGGTCCTCCAAACAGACTCTCTTCATATCTCCACGTTGCTGAGGCTTAGAGAGGGAGAGTTATCTCTGCAAGCTGCCTATCGGCCCAACGACAAATAACACTAATGGGTTAGTTTTAGCATTTGTGCTCTCACACACACCAGACTGGAAACTCAGACCAGGTGGCAGGGTGTCTAGCAGCCTTATTAGCCTGAGGATGGTAGATTTTCTCAGGACATGTGTATGGACAGTACAACAAGGATACATTGGCTTCTAGGGGGATGGTGTATGTCTTTAGATGTATGTATTTAGAAGTGAGAGAAATTATGTTAACTACTAGTATCTAAAGAGGAACTTTGTTGGTGTTGAAAATCTGCAGAGTTGTTTTTGTTATAATGCTGTGGTAGTCTCATCATGAGATTGATTGCCTGTGCTTTGTGTAGCTATTGTAGTGGAATAGAAAAGCACATATTGCTTTCTGACACTGTCTCTGCTGCAGCTTTAGAGTGCCTGACAAGTTTGTTCTCTCTCTGCTTTTGTTTGAGACAGCAAAGAGAAACAACACTTGCTTGAACATAAAATAAATGTGATTTGAAACATAGCAATGTCCCTCAGGTTGGCTCCAATAGTCCTGCTGTGGTTTGCAAAACGACCGTCTGTAAAACACAGCCTTGTCCCTCACATCCTAGTTCCTAATATGTTACCTGATCTGGAGATACAGCCCGGGATAGGAGTTCCTGATCAGATGACTAGTGAATTTTGAGTTCTGCTCTTGGTCGACTTGGTTTAATCGCTGGTGTTATTGCACAGACAGGCAGGCCCAGAGAGGCAGAAGAGGACATGGCACTGAGTGAAGTAAGCCTCTGGGCTGCATGGGTGGTCATCATGGCACCCAGCCAGCTATGGAGATGTGTGGTGGATTATGACTTCCCATCAATGCCAACCGCAAGGCCACGACACAGCAGACAACAGGCGCTGGGACACTGAGGAGTGAGGACTGTGAAATGACTGTTGTCTGGCCCATAATTATCAGAGAGTTCTGTCAGTCAGCAGTATGCCCAGGTAGCATACCAGGCAAGTCCCCTCAGATCATTCAAATGAATCATCATCATCAATATCATCATCATCATCATCATTTCCACCACAACCACAACCAGCATCATCATCACCACAACAACCAGCATCATCATCACCATCACCACAACAACCAGCATCATCATCACCATCATCACCACAGCCAACACCATCAACATTATCATCTCTCTCTCTCTCTCTCTCTCTCTCTCTCTCTCTCTCTCTCTCTCTCTCTCTCTCTCTCTCTCTCTCTCTCTCTCTCTCTCTCTCTCTCTCTCTCTCTCTCTCTCTCTCTCTCTCTCTCTCTCTCTCTCTCTCTCTCTCTCAGCTTGTTTCCATCCCATGCAAACACATGTACACATCTCTCTTGTTCTCCCTAGCCTGTCTGAACCTATGCCAGCGCTGTACTGTGTAGCTGGGAGTGTTAGCATTTCATTAGTCTCACTCCATCTCCGTATGTGGTATTTAAAAGCACCTTGTGAAGGGTATTACAGTGAGCTCTCTACATGGGGCATCCCATTACACTCCCTTTCTGGCACACAACCGTTCAGAAGATCATTTGCATGGCATTTCCACTTAATTTCCACTGCTCCGTAGAAAGAGGCAGTAGCAGCGCAGCAGTCCAAAGGCAGTAACCAGGACTGTGGGTCCATGTGAGAGAGAGAGAGTCCCCAGTGGGCTCACAACAGTCAGCTTTTAAACCTAATTACAGCTGTCATCATTCTATTTACTCAGAGAAAGTGAGGAATAAGCCTTCTGTACTGTACGAGTCCACTAAATCAGTTTTAAAAACCAGTGGTTATAGTGGGGCTTTGATAGCAACATCATGGGTAATTAACATTGGGATCTTTGGATTTTAAATGAAACATTTCCCCTCCATTAGAGTTTTCATTGCGGGCACTTTGAATATCAGCTTTTAACCTTTTCATGTAAGGGTGTCTCACCAACTGGAAAGAGTGAGAGAGAGAGAACCCTCCCCATCCACACACAAACCCTCCACTATCCCACACCCTCCTAGCCCACCAGCCTCCCTGTCTTCCCCGCTGCTGTGGCTCTGTGACTGGGCTGAGTCAGCAAGCCTGTCTGGCCTGGTGGCAGGGTGTTGGCAGGGGGACACTGGTGGAGGCAGCTGTAGTGGCAGGGGGTGGATGGTCTGTTCAACAGCGAGATGACACGCTGGACAGCACTGCCCCAAGAACCTCTAACCAGAGTTGACAACACCAGCCCTGCATGGCCCCAGTCCTCTGCTCCAGACCCAGCTTGCTACAGTCTCTGACCTAGCCCTAGCAGCCACTACAGTCCCAGCCTCTGCCCTGGCACCAGTCCTAGCACCACCAGACTCTACCCTGCCACTTTTGTTAACTCTTGTGAGAAAGCCTCCCCTGCCCAATACAGCCATGCTGGTTCACCCTACTTCAGACTTGAGAAAGCAGTTTGAATGTGTGCTTTGCAGTATTGTGTGTGAGGAAGTTTGAGGGTCAGTGCTCTCTCTCTTCCTCTGGTCCACAGACAGGAAGCTATGGTGTGTTATCTGACTCCTCCCTGTCTAGACAGTGTGACCAGAGAACCCTGGCCTGGCTGGCTGGCCCACTCTGCCTGTTCCTTCCCTTCCCAGCAGCAATCATTAATACACTTTTCTGCCCAATCAGGGGGGACATCCAGGGGATCGATGGGAAGCAGGCAAGGCCCACTCCTTACTGAATGACAGGGGGATTTCTCCCACTCAGTCAAAGCATGTTAGTCTGGTGGTGTGTGTGTGTGTGTTTGTACTGTGTGTGTTGGCTCAGCTGTCCCCTCAGTGCCCCTGCCTGTCTGAGTCTGACAGGCTGACAGCCTCAGAGACAGAGAGAGAGAGAGATGCCAACACCCCAGAGGTGAAGGGTCACAAACGACTGCCTCTCAAACGTAGTGTGAAACATCTAGATAGGAGGTCATTACGTAGGGGTCTGGCCATCTCAAAGTAAGTGGTTATTATCACCTCAATATTTTTCTTATTATTACAATTACATGCTTCAGAAGCGCATTAAGTAATACAAGATGCCAACTGGGAGTAGTTGACAGCTATTTGGAGACTCAATGCACAGAGCAATTTGCAGCAGAGAGGCAACAAATTGGATTTGGGCCACTTTGGAATGGGCCCCAGCTAGCTTGTCGGGTATTTGGACGGGTGCTGGCTGGGCTGGCTGTTCGCTGCTGTAAATATCACTGTGGAGAGTGTGGAGGAGTAAGCAGCATCTGGGCTTCTTCACTGTTCATCTGTGGAAGAAGCTGGTCTTATGGGCTCTCTCAGTCAGAACAGTGTTTAGATGTGGTCAACAATGGGTCTAATCCAAACCGGTCAATCCTCAAATCCTCTAAATTAATTATGTGCTTTTCTGCCCAACGGTTATTGGAGAACTGGCGACTGGCAGGTAATGTAATTATTCATAGTGCTTTCTCCCTATTTAATTGGCTCTCAGGTTAACAATAAGTTGGATGTCACACTAGATTTGCCTGTTTGGAAAGCTGTCACCATGGTTTCCCTGTTTGCAGGACCCCACTGTGTCAAATGGCATACACCTGCGGTGACCTGTGACAGCCTGTGACATCATCCAGCTCAGAGGAGTGGATTGGTTGGGACAGCGAGTGACATCGTTGACAGAGAGAGAGGGAGAGAGAGAGAAAGAGAAAGAGGCCTGTGTGTGTGCTGGGCTGAGTCTGTGCGGGCAGATGATGCCATGTGACAGACTGAGACAGCCTGGCAGAGCAGAGCGGGCAGATCGGTCAGGTGGGCAGCCACGGAGGAATGATGAAAACAGAAGCCTGTGCCACCACAGAGGACTTATTAACAACAAGACAGTCGTTTAGTACCGTTTGTCACAAGGAAACCTGCTTATTGGTGCTCATTTTAGAAGCAATATTATACATACAGTGGGGAGAACAAGTATTTGATACACTGCCGATATTGCAGGTTCTCCCACTTACAAAGCATGTAGAAGTCTGTAATGTTTATCATAGGTACTCATCAACTGTGAGTGACGGAATCTAAAACAAAAATCCAGAAAATCACATTGTATGATTTTTAAGTAATTAATTTGCATTTTATTGCATGACATAAGTATTTGATACATCAGAAAAGCAGAACTTAATATTTGGTACAGAAACCTTTGTTTGCAATTACAGAGATCATACGTTTCCTGTAGTTCTTGACCAGGTTTGCACACACTGCAGCAGGGATTTTGGCCCACTCCTCCATACAGATCCTTCAGGTTTCGGGGCTGTCGCTGGGCAATACGGACTTTCAGCTCCCTCCAAAGATTTTCTATTGGGTTCAGGTCTGGAGACTGGCTAGGCCACTCCAGGACCTTGAGATGCTTCTTATGGAGCCACTCCTTAGTTGCCCTGGCTGTGTGTTTCGGGTCGTTGTCATGCTGGAAGACCCAGCCACGACCCATCTTCAATGCTCTTACTGAGGGAAGGAGGTTGTTGGCCAAGATCTCGCGATACATGGCCCCATCCATCCTCCCCTCAATAAGGTGCAGTCGTCCTGTCGTCTTTGCAGAAAAGCATCCCAAAAGAATGATGTTTCCACCTCCATGCTTCACGGTTGGGATGGTGTTCTTGGGGTTGTACTCATCCTTCTTCTTCCTCCAAACACGGCGAGTGGAGTTTAGACCAAAAAGCTCAATTTTTGTCTCATCAGACCACATGACCTTCTCCCATTCCTCCTCTGGATCATCCAGATGGTCATTGGCAAACTTCAGACGGGCCTGGACATGCGCTGGCTTGAGCAGGGGGACCTTGCGTGCGCTGCAGGATTTTAATCCATGACGCCGTAGTGTGTTACTAATGGTTTTCTTTGAGACTGTGGTCCCAGCTCTCTTCAGGTCATTGACCAGGTCTTGCCGTGTAGTTCTGGGCTGATCCCTCACCTTCCTCATGATCATTGATGCCCCACGAGGTGAGATCTTGCATGTTGCCCCAGACCGAGGGAGATTGACCGTCATCTTGAACTTCTTCCATTTTCTAATAATTGCGCCAACAGTTGTTGCCTTCTCACCAAGCTGCTTGCCTATTGTCCTGTAGCCCATCCCAGCCTTGTGCAGGTCTACAATTTTATCCCTGATGTCCTTACACAGCTCTCTGGTCTTGGCCATTGTGGAGAGGTTGGAGTCTGTTTGATTGAGTGTGTGGACAGGTGTCTTTTATACAGGTAACGAGTTCAAACAGGTGCAGTTAATACAGGTAATGAGTGGAGAACAGGAGGGCTTCTTAAAGAAAAACTAACAGGTCTGTGAGAGCCGGAATTCTTACTGGTTGGTAGGTGATCAAATACTTATGTCATGCAATAAAATGCAAATTAATTATTTAAAAATCATACAATGTGATTTTCTGGATTTTTGTTTTAGATTCCGTCTCTCACAGTTGAAGTGTACCTATGATAAAACTTACAGACCTCTACATGCTTTGTAAGTAGGAAAACCTGCAAAATCGGCAGTGTATCAAATACTTGTTCTCCCCACTGTATAGACAATATACGATAATGCTTTAGTAAACACATGCTTCAATCACCATGTTCTGCTTTAGTAAACAATTTATCCCAAAATACATACCATACTTGTGAAAGAACCACAGTAGTTTGGTTCATCTTCAGCTGTTACCATTAAAACAGTATTTGGAGATGTGTGTTTAAGAGGCAGTCATCACACACACACACACACACACAAACAAATACAGACACGCACACACAAACACAACACCTGGACCGTCTACCTCCCTCCCTCCCTCCCTCTCTCTCTCTCCCTTCACCCTCCGCTTTTATAAGACTATAATTCAGCCATTCATAAGGGATTCCCTGGAAAGGGTTCAGATGGGGGAGTCAATACCCTCCCTCCTCCCCTTCCTCCCACTCCTCCCTCTCCTTTCTCTCCCAACAGGGGACGTGTGCAATATGAGCTCACCCTAAATACTGGCCCATCATACACATCACAGGACAGACTGTCTGACCTACACCATGCAGGCTCTACTGCCCTGTTTCAGAATGTTTGGAATGTGAAGAGCTAATGTTGTGCTTGTTCAAATAGACTGAGTATACCAAATATTAGGGAGACCTTCCTAATATTGAGTTGCAAAACCCCCCTCCGCCCACACACATTTGCCCTCATAACAGCCTAGTCGTGGCATGGACCCTACAAGTGTTCCACAGGGATGCTGGCCCATGTTAACTCTAATGCTTCCCACAGTTGTATCAAGTTGGCTGCATGTCCTTTGGGTGGTGGACCATTCTTGATACACACGGGAAACTGTTGAGCGTGAAAACCCCAGCATTGTTGCAGTTCTTGACACAAAACGGTGCGCCTGGCACCTACTACCATACCCTGTTCAAAGAAAAAAAATGTTTTCTTGTCCATTCACCCTATGAATAATAATATACATAATGTACACAAGCCATGTCTCAATTTTCTCAAGGCTTAAAAATCCTTCTTTAACCTGTCTCCTCCCCTTCATCTACACTGATGGATTTAACAGGTGACATCAGTAAGGGGTCATAGCTTTCACCTGGATTCACCTGGTCAGTCTATGTCATGGAAAGAGCAGGTGTACTTAATGTTTTGTACACTCAGTGTATATCATAGACAGGGGTTGGACAAAATACATCACATCATTGAATAAGATTTGCTCATCATTGTACTCACCTACCATCTCCTCTGTCTCTCCCTCTCTCTCTGTTCCAGGACCTGTCTGGCTCCATAGATGACCTCCCTACAGGGACGGACGCTGGTCACAGTTCAGCCGTCAGTGTTACAGGCTCTACCAGTAGCCAGGGGGAGCAGAGTAACCCGTCCCAATCACCCTTCTCACCCCACGCATCACCCCACCTGTCTGGCCGGGGCAGCGGCCCATCACCCTCTCCTGTTGGTTCCCCCGTGGGCTCCAACCAATCACGCTCCGGCTCTGGCCCCATCTCCCCAGTCAATGGGCCAACCACAGCACAAGGTAAGCACACAGGGTTACTAAGGCAAATCATTTCACAAATCCACTGAACATCATACTGGTGATTGAATCCTCTGATTGTCTGTTTAAATATCCTCTTCAGGTGTTATGACACCCTTCAGGAAATTGATCAGGAAAATTATGTTCTTTAGTAGTGGCCATGTCAAGCTGACCAATTTAGCTGATCAATGTCGTTTCCATGGTGCTCTTTCTATTGGAAATCATTTGTCATTTATCTTCATTTTAAAAAACATTTTACATGCACAGATACAGATGGTTGCTGTTGGCCTCTGTGTTCTTCCTTTCAAAACAGGACGCTAAAATAAGACAATAAGACAATAGCAGATGTCTGTGTGAGGATTCAGTGCTGTTTCCCCCTAGAGGAATAGCAGAGCGTTAGTTTAGATAAACGGTGAGGTAATGAATGGGAGTGTGTCGGACAGGCCTTGGACAGGCCAGAGTGACACACGGCTATGAGATGTGGACGTGACTCTGTCTGCCCTCCCCGTCTAACCACAGCCTCCGCTGCTCTTCCTGATTGAGGCCTGACCGGCACGTCAGCGGCTCTCAGGCCTGTCAATCACGCTGACGAGGCGGGACAAATGCATGAGCTCCTGAGGCAGGCGGGTTGTTCCGGGCGGACTGAGCTTGTGCAGGAGTGATTGACACTAATGAAAAAGCAGGACAGCCGTTCCCGAGGCGGACGCCAGGAAATGCAGAGAAATCCGGAGTGAGATGGCGGATCTCATCAGAGGGACGGGTGTGATTAATACAGTATCAATAAATATTCTCCCATCATGCAAAACACGTCCTCATAGAGACAGGATCTTAGTCTGGTAACAGCTGCTAGGGTTTACCTGTTGTAATAATAATAATGGCCGGAACAGAGGTTTGGTGTATTTGATCATGCGTTTGGTGTATCACGTTTAATAAGAAATACCAACACCAGGCATAATTAAGCAATAAGGCACGAGGGGGTGTGGTATATGGCCAATATACCAAGGCTAAGGGCTGTTCTTAGGCATGACGCACCAATGGTATACGGTCTCATATACCACGGCTGTCAGCCAATCAGCATTTAGAGCTCAAACCGCCCAGTTTATAATTAAACAATAAGGCACGGGGGGGTGTGGTATGTGGCCAATATACCACGGCTAAGGTCTGTTCTTACAACGCAACGCAGAGTGCCTGGATACAGCCCTTAGCCGTGGTATATTGGCCATATACCACAAACCCCCAGAGGTGCCTTATTGCTATTATGAACTGTTTACCAACGTAATTAGAGCAGTAAAAATACATGTTTTGTCATATGAAGGATTGATTACTTTCTCCTTACTAGCAAGTCATTCAAGTTGTGTGATTTCTCTTACCTGCAACCTGCCTCCTTTCTAAACATACCTATAAAAGACATATGCCTCTGTGCAGAATGTGTCTGACTGGCTGTCCCTAGCCCTTGTCTCTGAGTTCAAGGATCACTCTTCCATATCAGTGACCTGGAGGTGCAGAGTAGCATGGTCCAGTCTGTGGAATTGTCACTGGTCAGGTCTGCTCTACTGCACTTCACCGTGGTTTGACCGTGACGTGACCGGGGCTGTGGTTTATCGCCCTCAGACGGCGGCTGTCAGGCCTGCCTCGGTTACCGTGACAATGCACATGTCACAGGGCCGAGCGCTCATGGGACACTTGTCACCCCTGACAATGGTCAGAGTGGAGAGCAATTTCACACTGTCAGCCTTTCATCTGGCTGTCACACGCTCACACACACTATATACACCTTCACACACACTGACTAACACACACACACCCACACACATTGACTGAAAGTGCGCATACAGCACACTCCAAATCAATACACATGCTCGCACAAACACACTTACACTCACAATATACATGCACACAGACACTACACATTCATTTCACACAGACACACACACACTAACATCATCTCAGTCATAGACAATGCAAACAGAGAGAAAGGTGTGTAAGCTGCCTTAGAGACAATCAGGCCTACAGACGGACATATTGATCTTGGAGTCTTAGAACGCCTCTGGTTCCCTCTGGTAACACTTTTCATTTCTCCTCCTCTCTCTCTCTCTCCCTCTCTCTCTCTCTCTCTCTCTCTTTCTTTCCCCTTTCTCTCTCTCTCTCTCTCTCTCTCTCCCCCTGCAATTTCTCAGTCTCCGTGAAGCAAATAGAATAGACTGTAACATGATCTTGGTTTGCCTGGCATTTGGATTCTCCTCGAGCCAGGAGGAGACACACACAGCAAATTGATTTTCCTGTTGCACTAGATTTGTGACAGTCAAGCAGAAATCACATTGCTCAGCACCAATGTCTCTAAACCAATTCGGAGCACCCCGCATTTTTCGGCTTTGGAGATGCAAACGGCATTACTCTCATCTGTGTGCCAGGCGGAATGGGATGCGCGTTGAGGAAATTCATCAGTCGTTCTGAGCGCGCTCAGTACGCTGTGAAGGAAGAGGAGAAGGAGAGGCAGTGGGGCTTTGCAAGACACCCAGAGTTGAGTCGCTGAACAATATCTCTGCATCTCTGTCTACTGCTGGTTATCAAAGCCTCTCTCTCTGACAGTCAAACCTCTCAGTGGTGATGTAACTAGTGTTCCCCTATCCCCTCTCTCTGTGATTCTATTAGCTTTGATGCTCATATGTTCAGTTATTTAGGGGTGGTGACAGACAGTGTGTCCACCCCATTGACAGACAGTCTTAGGGCGACACAGCCTTTCGCCATGCTGTCACTTCCTGTTGTCTCTCTGATCACCATGGTGATGTAACCCTGTGTGTGTACAGGCCTCAGGGACCAACTGATGAGACTGCCCTTTGACCTCTAAGACTGTACAGATGTAGGATCTTAGTTTGACAACCCTGTTGCAGGAGAACTGTCCTGTAATGCAGGAAATCTAAACTTGTATTTGCGGTTTAAAAAGGCATTGGAAGTTTGTAATTTCCACTTTGAAATTTAGACTTGATTTTCCCTTACGAAAAATGTATCAACCCCTACAAAATGTCCATTAATTATAACCCACATTTCCTACAGGACCTGCAATAGCAAACTAGCTCAAATTAACATCCTACATCTGTAGCAGCCAGAGACAGTTGGTAGGAGAGTGGCATTCTTTTAGAGATATTTGTGTGTGATGATGTTTTTGTCACATACACCAGATAGGTGCATTGAAATGTGTTGTTTTACAGGGTCAGCCATAGTAGTGCGGCGCCCCTGGAGCAAATGAGGGTTAAGTGCCTTGCTCAAGGACACACCAACAGATATTTTCACCTTGTCGGCTCAGGTATTCAAACCTGCGACCTTTCGTTTACTGGCCCAACGCTCTAACCGCTAGGCTTCCTGCCACCCTAGTGTGTGTGGTTGTATATGAAAGCCGCAGTAGATCCACTCACTGTTGTACTACTACTAATGGACTCAGACCACATCCTCACTCCCTGATGGCCCAACACTGCTTGAGCTGCCCGCCATAGAAAATCAAACGCCTTGTCTCCCTTTCTCTCATTCTCCTCCAAGGTCCATCAAGGTCCATTTAGCATTGCCACGGCCCCCCTCAGTCCCTCTCCTCCCCCCAGCCCTCCTCCTCCACTACCTTATTTTCTTTGTGATTGAAGCTTTCTGACGAGCGCTCGCCTTGGAGAGTAAGCTGTTTATCTGTGCCCGCTTGAAGTGCTTCCAGGGCTTGAGGAGCTTCCGAAAGGTCAGGGCAAGTCCAGGCGCGAGAGAGAGAGCATCTATGGATAGAGGGGGAGGGAGAAGGAAGAGTGCAGCCCCCCCCCCCCCTTACACACACACACTCCCCCTTCTTCCTCCTCACTGTCTTCCTCCAGTGCCCACTAGCCAGCCACATTAGCTTTATTAATAAAGCATGTAGGCTTAGGATCAGGGGGTGTATGTATGGTAATGAAGATGTTGCCGAAAACACAGTTGTGAGGTCTGGAAAGATCAATTAAACGGTCATAAATAATTGAACCAATGGGAGATGCAACTGGGCATTCATGTTGGCTTAATCACTCACAGCAGAGGCGTATTCCTATTGTGATTCAGTACAAGGAAGAAACCAAAAATGCAGCCGCAAAACATTGCACTAGAGATATGCTACGGCTATTAGACGTGAAAGTGAGCCCAGATCCCTTTGTTTTAGTTGGGGAACTTACAGTGTGGCGCGGCTTTAGCGAGTGTACTTCCAGTGGTAGTTCCAATGGCCAGTCCCTCAGTGGCTGTGTGTGTGGAACACTGCCTCTGGCTGTCCCTCTGTCCCTCTCCTGAGCCAGCACAGCACTGGAGCATACTTCCCACTGAATCCCCCTCTTCTCCTGTCCTTCACTTTCTTCTTTCTCCCTCCATCTTTTCCTCTCTCTCTCCATTTCTCCACACCCCTCTGGTCTTGGGGCGCTTGGCCTACTGATGGTTGGTACAGTACAAAGTGAAACTGCTCTAACTACAGCACAATGGATAGCCTGCCTATTAAAAGGAGAATCAAAATGCTAGCTGGCTGTGTCTGCCGTTTAGAGAAATCCCATCCTGCACTGGGCTGGCTGGCTGACTGAGTGGAACCTGGAGCACTGTGCACAATTATTTTCCTGCAGCAAGCAGCACGGTACACTGGCTGGCTGTTCTGGCGCTGTTCCCCCCTGTCTGTCTGTCTGTCTGTCTGTCTGTCTGTCTGTCTGTCTGTCTGTCTGTCTGTCTGTCTGTCTGTCTGTCTGTCTGTCTGTCTGTCTGTCTGTCTGTCTGTCTGTCTGTCTGTCTGTCTGTCTGTCTTCTACCTTGAGCTGCACTTTTCCCTCTCCTTGGAGTACCTCCCCCAGCCCACCCCAGCTCAGCGCTAGCTTAGTAATGAGGTCCGTGGGAGAGCGTTTTCCCGCCCCAGCACATTCCCCTGTCCCCTACAGGGAGCGGTAACTCACGTTAGCCGGTAGCCCCAGGTTGGAAAAAATCATGGACTTATGCTCATTGAGACCTAAACTACCATTATTGTTACCCGCTGTTTACGGTTTACGCACCCCAAAGACACTAGCATTACCTTGCCTGTGTGTGTGTGTGTGAGCCTGCAGGGTGTATTCCACTAACCTGAGGGCTGCTGAATAAGCCCTTCTCCTCACTTTCCTGTCAGTTCAGTAGCACTCAGTGCTATTAATTAACTTACTCAGAACGGCTTCTGTTCATCCAACTGTGTGTGTGTGTGTGTGTGTGTGTGTGTGTGTGTGTGTGTGTGTGTGTGTGTGTGTGTGTGTGTGTGTGTGTGTGTGTGTGTGTGTGTGTGTGTGTGTCTCCCTTTCATCATCAAGTAAAGAGCTCAGTGGGTCTGAGCTGACGGTGAATCTGCATGGGATGCGCCACGCACTTAGAGGCTTGATATTGACAACCCTGGAAAACAGAGAGGAATATGGCCACAAGTGCCCTTGTACGTCTTTGAACTCAGTTCAGTGGCATTTGCGTTTGAAACCCTTAAAAAAAAAGCTTCAAAGAAGAAACTCCTGTCTTCAAAGGGTCTTGCATTGCCCTAACAATCCTTGCCGAGAAATATTTGAAAGTTTATTGGGTTTTAGTGGTAGCGTTATCTAAAAAGGCATGAACTCCATTACTTTTGGCCTCTCACTTTCAAATCTTTGGAAAAGTTGTTCTTGTTAAACATTTTAAAATGGAAATTACAATTATTTGTATTTTACCCCTGAACCACTTCAAAGACACTTGGCTCTCATTTGTAGATATCTTACTGTCCTTCCTCTTATTCACAAGTAGTGGTGAGCTTTCAGACAAGCAGTTATTTGCCCTCTAACCTCTGTAGGGAGTTAATGCAGCACACCCATATACTCTTAGTTCATCCACAAACTTCATTCCGTTTTACAATTTACACTGTGGGTGCTTTTGTGCGTGTGTGTACATGTGCGTGCGTGTGCATGCGTGTGTGTTCCCGTGGATGCTCCTGGCCTGTGAGTAACAGCTAGGCCCTTAGTGAGGTGTAAATTGCTCATGATGCCGTTTGAGAGTGTAGGGGAGAAGTAGAGGGAGAGGGATTGCAAGCCATCCATTGTGCTCCGCCTGATTGACAGAACTTTTAATTGTGTTCTGGAGCACCTGTGGATTCCCTGTCCTTGCGCCAGTAACAATACAGAATTACTTCTGTTGTGGAAAGAAGGCTTCAACAGTCACGTCTTTCAAGCTACTCTCCACATGCTCTAGTCACTTTAGGTTAGCACAAGCAGACATGTGAACAAACACCCTAATGTTGCCAGTCATTGGTAATAAAGATGCTGTGTTGGAGAGGCATGTGGGATTAAGGTAAAGCCTGCTGACATTTAAACCTGCTTCTCTCTGCAACGGAGGCAGCGCCGAGGTAGGAGGCTGAGGAGAAAAGCCTCCTGATCGTTGAATTATTAATCAGAGTCTCAAACGTGCTGCCAGGCATTCTGGACTGTCTTGTTTGTTTTATCCACAGATGATTATTCAATGGAACTCATTAAAGATGAAGGTGGAGGAGAGGAGAGGAGAGGAGAGGAGAGGAGAGGAGAGGAGAGGAGAGGAGAGGAGAGGAGAGGAGAGGAGAGGAGAGGAGAGGAGAGGAGAGGAGAGGAGAGGAGAGGAGAGGAGAGGAGAGGAGAGCTGAATTTCATTGGTCTTTCCTGCTTCTTCTTTCTCTCCTCTTCCTCGCTCTTCCTCACATCTTCTACTTATCTCCCTACTGTACTCTCTATTCCTCTTCCTCCTCCTCCATCTCTCCTCTCACCTCTTCTCCTTTTACTCCTCTATAGGCTGTCCACCCCCCCCACCCTCCGCTCTCTCTCTCTCTATCTCTCTCTCTCTCTTTCTCTTTCTCTCTCTCTGTATCTCTTTCTCTCTCTCTGTATCTCTTTCTCTCTCTGCTGTCTCTCTCTCTCTTCTTTCTCTCTCTTTCTCTCTCTCTCTCTGTTTCCCTGTCTCTGTCTCTGTCTCTCTCTCTCTCTCTCTCTCT